>CM044441.1:146353459-146376313 GCA_024363595.1 Xenopus borealis
CCCCCCTGATAGTGGCCCTGTTGGCTACAGTCCCAGCTGGAGTGAAACCAGGAAGTAGACTGACACTGACCACATGACAGCTCAACAGTGAAACACTCTGGTCAAATTCAGAATTTGCTAGGGCACACTGCACAGGGACAAAGCACTAACTCCCCCTCCCATATCCAATTTAAGTGCAACACCTAGCTGGTCACACTAGGGGATTTCCAACCAAGTGGGATTTTTCAGACCATAGGGGAACTTAACCCCATGGATCGCTACCCACATGTAGAGGCCTGTTTATTAAATGCCATATTTTAGTGGTTCTCTAGGTTTTTGAAACCACAATTAAACTCTATGGGGCAAATTAACTGAAAATGCTATAGCGCCAGGTGAATTTTTGCCAGTGCTATGCAAATTCACTAAAATGTGAAGTTGCGCTCAGGGCAGCAAACGGTAGTGAAGTTGCACTACCATTACTTTGCCAGGCAAAATGCATTTACCCTAGCAATGCCTAATTAGCATGCGGTGCAAAGTTAAACATATAATAGAGGTGTATGTTACAGCCACTACATTACACTACACAAGCCCAGGAAATCTTTAATAAATAAAATAAAGATGTCCTATTGCCCTAAACATGTGCCCACTGTATAGTTGAGTTGCCATATGTTGGGAAATGTAGGGGGGAAGTAGGGTAATCCCAAAAACATTTTCGCTATTTTTCAGACTATCACCCTACAAAAGGTAAAAGATGCCAGTGTTTTTTCGGACTTAGAAAAATGTAAAAAAAATTTCAAACTCCTATCTATTGTATTGAACTTCGCCAGGTCTGGTCTGGCGGAGTAAAGTCTAGTGTAAGAGGTAACATTCAGTAAAATGTTCATCTTAGTGAATTAGCGTAGTTAAATCCCTTCCTCAGTGTGATATGATAACTATGCATAAATATATAAGGGGATCATATAATAATCTATCTAATGCTTTATTTACCAGTGGGTCTTTCCAGCTGACACAAGGGCACCCACTCTGATTAGAAGAAAAATGGTTCCAACTAAATATTCGGAAGGGGTTTTTTTCAGTGAGAACTGGGAATATGTGGAATTCTTTTCCTGAATCAGTGGTACAAGCTGAAACATTAGATAGCTTTAAGAAGGGTTTGGATGGCTTTTTAGCAGGGGAGGGAATACAGGGTTTTGGGAGATTGCACATAGTACAAGCCTTTTTGGAGTCAGGAAGGAGAGGCTTTGGATAGGGTTTTTTGCCTTCCTCTGGATCAACTAGCAGTTAGGCAGTTTAAAAAGTTAAAAGATTGAATTTGATGCATGTGTGTCTTTTTTCAACTTAACTTACTATGTTACTATGTAACTATGTTACATTCCATACAATTAAAAACTTTCCATTTTTTATGTTTCACTCTGGATCCCAGGAATACTAATTATAGAACTGTCCAACCTCATAGAAGGAAAGTCTGGGTAAACAGGAACATTTTATGCAAGCTCATGAGATCATGCTGGGAAGTTCTAGAAAATGTCACAAATGATGTACAATTTCCATGTTAATGCACAAAAAAAGACATGAGGGATTTACATAAAAATGAGGATTATGCATAGAGACATTGCAATTAGTTATAAAACATCTCAGCACACTGTAGACAAAATGCTGGCCGCTTCTAACTTGAAAAATTGGTTATCCGGGGGAATTTGCACAAGTAGGTATTTCACATTTTGAAATAACATATGGAAAAGAGAAGGTGATGGAGGTGAGAGTGGCAGTACCAATTAATGTGCACATTGCTAGATGTAAAAGCTCAATGAGTTGCATATGCCAAAATGTAATTTTTCTTGGCCAAGCACCAATGCACCCGGTGATAACCTTATGACAAAGGTCTAGGGAATGGTGAAATGAAGCTACATCTTAAATTTGAGTAATGTACAAAAGTGACCCAATGTATGAAGAACCTCACGAATCCCACTTACATTGGATGTTATTGGATCTTCTCCCATAAAATACATTAGTTGGATTCCATAACCTTCACATATGACATTTTTAAACATCATGAAATATAGCAATGTTTACTGAAAGGAGATAGCCTTTCAAGTCCCAAACTAGGATATAATATCTTTCAGTGCTCAGATATCCAGCAGTAAATTTTCTTCTTTAAGTATGTTTGCCTGGTAAGTCAATGTTTACCATACATTGTGGCCCAATCTAATAAATAAAAAGAATCAATACTGTGAAAAGTGATACATGGCTATCACTTATATGTATATGTTTGTGTGTGTGACCTCTATGTTCCAATCATTTTAACATTACATAAAGAGAGAAGTCCAGTAATTTTCCAGAAAAGATAAAGTAAACAGAGCACATATCATGACTGTAAGGAAAAAAAAAAGATTCATTTTGGGATCTGTAAGGCATACTGGAATCTGGAACCAATTAGCTGAAGGACACTCTTGCAGAACCCCACACAGTCCATCCTCAAACTGAACAAAGGAGAGATTGGTGAAGGCATGTATTAGTATGAGAGATGGTAAAAAGCAGTTGCTAGCAGCTGAAGAAACACGACTGCAGTCAAGAAATGGAAGGTCAGAGAAAAAAATCCAGCAAAGTCAAGGACAGGCAAGGTCAAAACTGGAAGAGCTGTAATGCTAGACATGGTAATAATAGGGAGAGTCGAAAGCAAGGTCAAGGACAACCCCAGTATCAGCAATACTGTGGAAGTCAGTTTTGTAGAAAGAAAGGTTGAAGTGAGCTTAAATGATGTCTGAGCGAAGTCCTGTTCCTCAAAGACACTTGAAATAGCGTCCTCTGCATCAAATTTGTGTCATGACAAACACAGCCGCTATGAAGTCATCACACGTGAAAACACAAAATGAAAGACCACCAGGAACACTGCACTTATCAGAAAGCAGAAAACTCTGCTTCATGTAAATATACAATTTTCATTATAATATACTTTTTTAGTAGTATGTGTCATTGGGTAACCCTAAATAGAACCTTAAGTGCCGACAGATGCAGCTCATTAAAAGTAGGACTTTACTCCATACCATATAATGACAGGTGTTAGGCAGGTACTGATGTGAATTGCACCTCATATAAAAAGGTGAGCACAACTGGCACAAGTACCGATACAAGACTTGGCCATAGACATCTCTGTGTATGACAATTAAATGGGTGCAGTTTTTCATGGGTTTTGCATCTAGAACCTTGCCTACTTCTTGCAAGTGAGCCCATTAATGTTTCCTCTTTCTCTCTTACTGTATTCATGCTACTATTAAAGGTAATGTATATAGAATGGATATTAAATGCATTATATAAATAAAATAAACCATCTAAAATGTGAAATGACCAATTAAATTATATTTAGAAGATGAAACATGAAAATGTCCAATAAGAAAAAAATTCTTACATATATCCCTCTGACATGTTTGCTGATATTTTTATTAATGTGAAGTATTTACTCAATCACTCTTCCATTAAGTTATTTTTATTATATTTCTCCCCAATAAAGTTTTGTTTTCTCTCTCTTTGGTCCACTTGGTGTAATATTGTTCATGGACCATGAGGGAAAAGGTGTTAAAAGTCGCCAGTGTTTTTTCTTTCATCCAACACAGCTTCATACATTCACAGGAGCTCTGATTACTAATAAACATTTTAAAGTTATTTTTATTCTACTGAGTTGTTCTTTTTCCAAAAGGAACTTTGGTTTCCTAACTGAGAGAGACTTTTCAACATTGCTCAACAACTGCACAAATACAATGGGTGCACTTTGATGGAAAGGCTGCCTCCTGACAGGTCCTTCACAGGCAGCTCAGCAATTTACAGTGCATGAAAACAGATCCTATAGGCCATTGTCAGGAATTTAAACCTATTTTAAGAATATTCCTCTGAAACACAGCTATGTTGGATCCTTAATAACATGTTTTTACACTGATATTTTCAATGGTATTTTTATATACAGAAGCTTTTGTATGTGAAAGCTAATTATGTGAATTAATATACCCCTTTATACAGAAAATGTTAAGTTTTGTGATACATTTTATTGGCAAACTGAATAAGCAACAATTGCAAGCTGAGAAGGGCATTAACTCAAGGAATGAAAGCATAATTATGCCTCTTTACAGGTCCCTGGTAAGGCCTCATCTGGAGTATGCAGTGCAGTTTTGGACTCCAGTACTTAAGAGGGATATAAATCAGCTGGAGAGAGTGCAGAGATGTGCAAATAAACTGGTTAGAGGGATGGAAGACAAATTATGAGTGTAGACTGGACTTTGTCTTTTTTCAACACAATTTAGCTATAACTACTATATACTGTTAGATCACTGAAAATAAGTTTATGGGCAATAAATTAGAAAGTTACATATAAACAGATATAACTTGTAGAAGATATCAAAATTAATTGTTGTAAATAGTCCAGGGGTCTATATCAAGACTGATCAAGACAGAATAGGGTAAAGTTAACACTACAGTGCACAATTAGGAACTGGACAAGAAAAAAGTGAAGATATAGGTAAGGGTTCCATTGGGTGGGATAACGTATGGGACCAGAACTCTCCTTCACGCATCCTTAACAGTCTTGAACAAATAAACTACAAATGGGAATAGTGACTAGTAATGGGCGAATAAATTTGCCTGTCATGAATTTGCAGCAAATTCCCGTGTTTCGTCTCCAAATCTCCTGTAAAAATTTGCCGGCATCAGAATTTTTGTGACATGTCCAAAATGTCACTTGCATCAAAATCGATTGCCCATTGACTTTAATGAAAGCATCAGCTTGGACGCGGGCATTAATCTCCGATTTTCATGATTTTTTGTGAAAATGTCTGATTTCAATATTTTCTTCAATTGATTAATCTTTACAATTTTAGTTTGGAAAATAGTTTGGAAAATAATGATGATTGTATTTTTTTCATTATTTTCTCAAATGATAGAAAACCCCCATGATCAAATGTTGTTAAATCATTCTAGATTGTACACTATTGAAGTTCACACAACAAAAAAAAAAACCTGAATCTGAAAATCAGCCATCTCAGACCTGTCTAGGTCCTGTATTAGTCAATGGGAGAAGCACCTATCTTCACCAATCAAGAAAAAAACGGGAAAAAGTCCAAACAATTTTAGCAATTCGGTAAAAACCATGAATCCATGAATCCATTTTTTTTTAAATCAATAAATAAGCTAAAATCAGACATGGGAGTTTGGTCATGTTTTTTTTTTAATAATTTAAAAATATTTAATAAATCAGATTTTAGTAAATAGCCCCCAAAAAGTTGTATGTCAAAAATCCTTTTTCAAATAAAACTGAAACCCAAATCCTTTTTTTTATTAAAACTCCCATTCACAAATCTCAGCTCTCAATCATTTATTGTCTGTCCTGTCTTTATGCCTTATTTTTACTTACCATATCAGTGCCCTCCTCACATTCCCCCTCCCTCATTACCATTTAATTGTGTAGGCAGGATCAAACAAAAGGGTGAAAGAGTGGGGGGGTGTATGCTGGGTTTTTATTTGGAGGAGTTGAACTTGATGGACTTTATCTTTTTTCAACCCAATTTAACTATGTAACTATGTAACTAATTCTTGCCTTAATAACAGTGTCCACAAAATAACTATACGGATTTTCATTCATCCAGGTCATGATATATATAGTATTCAGTTAAATTGAAGAAGTTATTCGGATGACTAGTGAAACACCTTCAATGATTACTCAGGAAGTCCAGTTGTTTTAGAGTTTCCACAAAGTGTCTGCTGCCTTGACATGATTGTGAATTCCAAGACAGAATGCAACAATGATTTAAATAATTTATATAGTGCAAATAAAGTTTATTTTACTTAAACACAATAGAAAAATAAATTGGAATAATTTATTTGGGTGACATGTCCCCTTTAAGGATGTTTTCTAAAAAATTGAGAACAAAAGATAAAGTGGTATGAAACATTGACTCAAAGTGATGTTGTAAATAAAAATTGAAAATATTGGTATTGTTCAAACTACTAGTTTGTTTGCCCTTTTATAAACAGACTTCATTATTGGAATCATTTGCCCTTGTATTGGTCAAGAAAAGCAACAATAACTGTTTTCTGCTTATTAGGTGGATCAGTTATTGAAAAGAATGAAGCAATGAATGGTCAATTAGACGGAGGAGTCCATTCATTTTATTGTATACATCAAGTTTCCATTAAGATTAAGGGAAGGCACATCTTTCTTGTGCTGTTCAATAAGAGTGGCATAAGTGTTTGCCATCACTTTTGCCAATTAACTTATGGGTCATTTTCAGCTTATATCTCTAGATGTTAGGACAATGCACACAGTTCACACTTGAATACCCAGTGCTTTTGTCAATGTTGCATCTATTGCTCTGTCATTTTCTCCTTGAAAGAAACACAATATTGCTTAAGTCCTAGGTGCTAATCATTTCCCTCACACAATGTCTGTTTCAATGCTATGTCAATGTTCAACCTTGGTCTGTCAATACATAGGTTACTCTATTTATCTTGCAGTGCACTTTATTCTTTCTTTGTACATGGGTCCATATAGATTTTCTGCTTAAAGTCCATAAAACAGAACAGAACACTGCTTTTCAGCTCTCTAACTCAGAGTTAGTCAGTGACTTAAAGGGGGCAACACAAGTTTGCATTTGATCCTTAGCATGCAGGTCAGATTCAAAAGCAACAGTTATGACCCATGTGTCCCCCCCTCAAGTCTCTAATTGGATCAGTAGTGTTTTGGCTATTTTCTTAGAAATCCAGTCACTCCAGCCTTTATACATTACATTTTTTGCTAACTAACTAAATTAGAAATAATTTTTATTTTGCACAGATGCAGATTGTCCAGCTAATTTCAGAGCAGACCACAGAAAATGACCTTTCACACTGATTTATATACAACATCGGCAGTTCTGAGATGCTGTATTTTTGGATTCTGACTTTTTCAATCCTTAGGGTATAATAAATCTTTAAAGAACTCAAAGTTTATTTCCCCACAAAAAATTTGAATTTTTTGAGTTTTTGAAATTTTGTGTCCACTTCTCAGTTGGGGTTCCTCAAGGCTCTGTCCTGGGACCCTTATTATTTTCCCTATATTCTTCCTCCCTCTGCAAATTAATCAGCTCGTATGGTTTCCACTACTACCTCTACTCTAACGATACTCAGATCTATCTCTCCTAATTAGTGTTTACTCCTGCCTGTCTACTATCTCTACTTGGATGTCACAACGCTACCTTAAATTAAACCTCTCCAAAACGGAAATGGTTTTCTTTCCTCCAACTAACACCAGTAACATCCCGGTAGTATCCACCATATCTTCTCTGCCATGCCATTCTGCCAGTCCCTACCCTTTAGAATTACATTCAAATGAATGACCCTGACATTCAAAGCACTTCATAACTCTGCCCCTCCCTACATCTGTGAACTCATCTCTATATACTCACCCAACCTCTTACTACGTTCCTCTACTGACCTGCTACTCAACTCTTCTCTCATTACTTCCTCACATGCTCACATTCAAGACTTTGCAAGGGCTGCACCCCACCTCTGGAATTCTCTCCTATGTTCTGAATTTCTCTTTAGATTGTAAGCTCTTTCTGCACAGGGCCTTCCTCACCTTTTGTACTGGTATTTATTGTGATGTATGTAACTCCATATTTATTGTGATGTATGTAATTCCATATGTTCTATGTATAGAATTCATGTGATTTAGTTGTATAATCACATTTACTTTAAAGTGCTACAAAATATGCTGGCGCTAAAGAAATACATGTTAATAACATTATTAATAATAATAATAATAATAATAATGGGGATTATATACTAAACCTTGAATTTATCTGGTCTTTTTTTTTAGAGATTCATCATATCCCAAAGCTTCTAAAAATCCGAATCCTAAAATACTCAATCTCAATCCTGTTGAGGTCAAAGTTGTTTCCTGACATCATGATCTGCATTGGATAATCTGTTAAAGTTGAGTTTTCGCAGTGACAACTGAACAAAGTTGAGTTTTAGGAATCGTACATTTCAAATTGATGCTTGATTTTATCACAATGTTTTGTTGCTCTGAGTTTTTCAAGAAAAATTAGTTATAAATGAGTTCAATTCATGGACTAGAGTTTGGATAAAAACCCGAGATAACTCAAGTTTTAGTAAATAACCCCTTTAGAGATTTTCAGATTTTTTTTCTGCTAGTAATAGTGTGAGAGGGTTTAAAGATTTTTGTCATATTGTTTAGCACTTTTTTGTTCATTCTTTTTTATTTGGATCTTTTAATAACTTTCACGGCATTTGAGATTTTTTGGAGAAACAGAGTTTTAAAAAAAACTCTAATAACACTAAGGGGGTTATTTATTAAAGTCTGAATGCTAAAAACTAGAAAATATTGTTTTTTTTAAACTATAAAATCTGAATTTTTAGAGAAAAAAATGCATATTTTTCAAGATTTACTATACTCCAACAATGAAAAAGTCAGAATCGGAAAAAACTCCATCTTCAACCTGTCAGGGTCCTGTAGAAGTCAATGGCAGAGGTCCTGTTTCCAATTTGAAGATATAATTGTCTGCCCTGGGTTTCATAAAATAATCCAAACATTTCACGTTTTTCCTCCAAATTCACAAAAAACTTTTGGGTATCAAGTCTGAAAAATTCTGATTTTTTTCTCAACAATCTGCAAAAAGTTTTTCCCAATCTGTTTTTTTCTATTTTTTATTGCTAAATAAGGGCAAATTTTGAATTCTCGTTTAGTCAGACTTTTTTTATTTAAAACATCAGAAAAATTCAAATTAGATAAATGGACCTATATATAAACCATAATAATATTCTTTAAAAAGTTCTTATTAGAAAACAAATTGTCTGTTAGTTAAGATTTTATGCTGAATGTAGATTTTTTTTTCTTTTAATGCCAAATGCCTCTTTCTTTAGTGTAAATGGTGTTAAATTGATTGACATACATTTGTTAGAAATGATGACCATTTTGATTCATTCCATCACACTGACAGTTCATACACGATTAATGGGGCACAAAATATGTGTCATTAAACATCCAATCTTAATGTGTGAATGGCAAGGTGTATGGGCACATATCAGGAAATACAGTAGGAAGTTTATTTATGCAATGGAAACAAAAGAACAATAACATTGATTGTTAATAATTAAATAGAGCAGAGAACTCTCTTGGCGTTGCTTAGTTTTATAGCACTAAATTGATTTATCTCCACTGATTATGGGAATGAATATTAATATTAATGCTATATAGAGCTGGCAAAATGGGAGGCCTTTTTTTCTTTTGAAAAGATAAGAGTCCAGTAACAATGCAGGGCATGTGTGTAACTAAGTGAAACACGCATGTAAATTGCTCATCTCATTGACTCCACTGCTATTCAGCACATTCAGACACAAAGCAAAAGATGCCATTTTGTACAATTTTTTTTCATATTTCCATACCTCCCAACATTTTGGAAGTAAAAAGAGGGACAGAATTTATTTTTCCATACGTAGCGCTGCAACATTTTGACCTCACTCATTTTTGTGGTCAAACCCACTAATTAACATGTTCGTTTTACCAAATTTGGCAGGTTATGAAAGTTTGAAAATATTTCTCCTTATCTAAACTGTTACAAATACAATCAATTACTTATTTTATTATATCAAAATTGTTAAAAAGCACCTTTTTTGCACCTGTTAGCCGTTCTTCTAGCTGTTCTTCTAGGCTCTCTGCCAAAAGCCAATTAAGTTAGAATCTTTGTTTCTTTTTCTGGCTATTCCGTGAAGAGAAAAGAGGGACTTTCCAATACAAATGAAATGAGGGACTGCAGGTCAAAAGAGGGAATGTCCCTCCAAAAAAAGGGACCGTTGGGGGTATGCATTTCACATGGCAGTTTTATCACACTGCACTGTGTGTCAAAACTACTCTGACGTCAATTTGGGCGTGCAACAAAACATCGACTCGACGACTCGTTTTGCGAAATTTTTCAGCGAAGCGAAATGCCACAGATTCGCCCATCACTATTGGGTACCTATCTAGTGCTACCAATCTCTATTTCTGTAGGGAAATGAGAGCAGACAGTAACCCTTCCAACACTTTCCTCTTGTCTCTGTCTCTATATATTAGGTACCTATCTAGTGCTACCAATCCCTATTTCTGTAGGGAAATGAGGCCAAAGCAGACAGTAACCCTTCCAATACTTTCCTCTTGTCTCTGTTCCTATAAATTAGGCACCAATCTAGTGCTACCAATCCCTATTTCTGTAGGGAAATGAGAACAGAGCAGGCAGTAACCCTTCAAACACTTTAACACTTTCCTCTTTTTTCTACGACGATATTAGGCACCTATCTAATACAATTAATACCAATTTCTGTATGGGGATGAAACTGTCCCCTTTTATGTGTCTTTGTATGCAGACAGCAACCATGCCAACACAACCCCCTCTTTTTTGTTTCTTGTTCATATATACAGTATATATATATATATATATAGGCTGTTGGAGAAACAGCACTCACGTCTCATGGTGCAAAAGTTGCCTGGGTGCAAAGAAAAAAATAGAATATAAACTGCAGCAATCAAAAAAGAAAGGTCAGATTGCTGACCGAAACATCAGTGTAGTTTGTGATATAATAAATAGTTTTTTCATTTTTTAAGCCCTGTGAGTGTGAGACTCTGTTCCAGTTTATATATATATATATATATATATATATATACACATACATATATACACCATAATGACAGCACTCCAAGGACGAATTTCAGCAAAAGCGTCCGGATTTCCCTGATGAATGTTCCTTCATGGAACTGAAACATAGAATTCAATAAACTTTTAATTTTGCATTAACCCTTCGCTTTTGCTGAAATCATCCTTGAAGTGGTGTCATATTTTGGACTCATATCTAGTGCTACCAATGGCCCAAACAGTTTTATACCATCCTGCCTTGCCCATCCCTTTGCTGTTACAACATGAAGGAAAAAGCAAATAGGGCTGATATGTAAACCATAACATTGTTTGCAGATAGTACCCATAATCTATACCAGTGGTCCCCAACCAGTAGCTTGTGGGCAACATGTTGCTCCCCAACCCCTTGGATGTTGCCTCCAAACAGGTACTTATTTTTGAATTCCTGGCTGGAAGGCAAGTTTTGGTTGCATAAAAAACACATGCACTGCCAAACAGAGCCTCCTGTAAACTGCCAGTCAACATAGGGGCTACCAATAGCCAAATACAACCCTTATTTGGCACCACCTAGGAGACTTTTTCATGCTTGTGTTGCTCCCCAACTCTCTTTACATCTGAATGTTGCTCACAGGTGAAAAAGGTTGGGGACCCCTGATCTATACAGTGGTATTGTCCAACTGCCATTGGGATGTATGTAGCCTAACAAGGGAGCTAAAGAATTAAAAAAATAAGATGCCCTGCTACATTTTAAATTAGAGACCTTACATCTAGGGGAACAAACTGTGAGCAGTTTGTACTCTACATTTTTTTGTTAACTCCAATAAATTCTGCAAATGTCAAATGTATAATATGAATCTATTTTTACTTCTGTATTTTCTATTCTATAGCAACCACTTTGATAAAGCAACTTTATCTCATTTCAAACACAATTCTCACCCATATAATTCCTAATTTGATTAGAAACATATTTTATAGGCCATTGAATTAGTCACTGTTTGAATCATGAATTTCCAAAATAGAAACCATGTAAATGATTCTATTAATCACTGTTAAAATGTGAATTGCTGTAAACCACAATGCAAATTACTGTGTGAAATATGAAGCACATAGAATTGATTTGCTCATGCCAGTATATCTTTCCACATTATTTGATAGATATTTTTCCCTATGTATTCATTTGGTTACAGGAAGACTGTGGGATCAAGCATTACACAGGGGATCATGGTGGATGATGTATTTCAATCAATAAAAATTTTCAAATGTAAACTTCTGTTTAAATCTGATAATTTCTTCAACCACAGGTTCATGCTTAAAAGTCAAGCAAAGGAGTCTGTGGAGCCACTAGCACCCATAACTAATCCCTCAAATGTCCCTATCAGAGGCCTCCAATTATTTGTTTTATCATTCAGCCCTATTTGCTGTTTACTCTCAAATTTCACAACAATTTGACCCGTTATTTTGTCAAATGCGTTTTTACTATCCCTTCTGTATGGATGCTACCTCTATATAATTGTGCTACATGTATGGGACCTTTTATCCAGAATGCTCAGGACCTGGGAATTCCAAAAAAGGGATAACATAATTTGGATTTCCATCCCTTAAGTTTACTAAAAAACAATAAGGGGGTTATTTATTAAAGTCTGAATGCTAAAAACTCGAAAAATCCAAATTTTTGGTGGAAAAAAAACCTAGATTAAGGGGCCGATTTACAAAATGTACATGTATAGATGTGAATAAAATCGAATTCGATCGAATTATATGGAATATTTGATCGTAGGATCTATTCGATTGGTCAAATATGCAAATTAGGCATATTCGATCATCGAATAGTGAATGATTGAATGATCGAATAGATTCGAATGATCGAATATTCGATCATTTGATCAGCAAAGGATTTAAAATTTTTAAATTATTCGATTGCCTATGTTGCCAGATTGGACATACCGAATTGTAATAGAAGCCTAAGGGAGCCCTCCCATAGGCTTCTGAGTCCTTATCAGATAGGATTCGAACTATCGAAGTCTTCGATTGTTTGAATCGTACGAATCATTCGAATGATCGAATGATTTATTCAACTGATCGAATAAATTATTCGACTGATTGAATAAATTTATATTCGATAGTCGAATGATCGAATATCGAATAAAAGATAGCCTAAAACTATTCGAGTAACATTCGACGATCGAATGCTAATCGAATATCGAATTTGGTCGAGCTAATTATGGGGAATAATAGAAAATTTGCCCCTAAAAGTCAGAATCAAAAGTACTCAAACCCAGACCTGCCGAGCCCATGTAGAAGTCAATGGGAGAAGTCCAAAAAATCCTGATCTACGCTGGGTTTGTGCAATCATCCAAAGATTTTGTGGTTTTGAGGATATAGTCCAATAAATCTGAGTTTTCAGGCTGCAAATATGATTTGCACAATTCTATCTAGTTTTTTCCCCACACATGACATTTTTGGGAAAATGTATTGATAACTAAAGGAAAAATCTGTGTATTTGGTTGGACTATTTTTCATAAAAATATGAGATTTTGATAAATAATTCCCTTAAACATTCATTAAACCCAATAGGATTGTTTTGACTTCAATAAGGATTATTTATATCTTAGCTGAGTTAAGTACAAGGTGCTGTTTTATTATTACAGAAATAATTTTTAAAAATGTGAATTATTTCTGCAGGGATCCATAGGTTTATTATGCCCTTAAGGCTTTAATTCAATAACCTTCCTCCTTGCCCTAGCTGCTGGGCAAAATCCTATGTATTGAGTTTCTATTTGCATATCTTTAGTTATTGTCCAAGAGGTGTAAATGACCACTTCCTGCCACACTTTAATATAATGTGTGGAAAGGGGTGGATCTTCCTTTTCAGGTTCTGGTGTCCTTTGTGGATGTGTCCCTTAAGCCTGGGTACATCCAAGGTCCATTAAAGCACTTTAGCCCTAGAGGGACCAGTACCTCTAGTGTATGAGTTGGGGAGCAGGGACTCTATGAAGGAGGCCAGCTAGAGACAGGCTAATACCCGGTATATACTCTCTAGGAGAGTAAGAGTTAAAAAGAGCAGCTTTGTGCTCCGTCAAGGATCTACAGCAGGGAGTAGCTTCCCAAGGCTCCTAGATTGCCTTTAGTGAAGGGACCACAGTGGATAGGGTGCCATGCTTAGACTTCTTCTCCCTGACCATTCCGCTGGGTAGGATTCTGACTACTTCAAGGTATATTTGTCTGGAGGATCTGCCTTACTACTTGACTAAATTCCTAAGGGAATCACAATCCTCAGTTGTCTCCCCCCTGTCTTAAGTTGCTGATATTTTATTCTGCCTGTGCCTCATATTTTGTAATTAACCCTAACCTTATTTGTCTTGAACAAATAAAAAAAATCATATGTTTTCAAGAACCTCCAGGCATCCATTCTTTTCTACTTGTATTGCTAAGTAGCCTGTGCGGGTTGTAGTTACACCACACCACACCATGATTCACCCACTTAGCAAAGGCCCTACCTGACATGTTAGAGTCACGTGTAACCCTTGCTATAATCACTAGCTGGACATTAACCTAGTATGGTCTGCATAGCCTCAAACAGTGTTACATTTAATTAAAAGGGAGTCTCTGGGAGATGGTCTTCCTGTAATATGGAACTTTCTGGATAATAGGTTTCCCGATAACAGATCCAGTTATAACCAGTATATCATGGATACGTGTTATCTATAAGTGAGCACCATCAAACATTTATTAGTGCAAAATCACAACAGCAATTAAGTGCAACATTGTAAAAAACAAACTCAGATTATTACACAAGGTACTGTAGTGTTATCCCCCTGTCCCCATACCTCATATCAACCACTCCCTCCTGATGCATTTTGTGCCATTGGGTGCTTCATCAGAGGAGGTATGGCTGTTAAAGGTCACATCCTTCATATACCTGCCACATATTATACATATTCCAAGTCTATGATTCAATTATTTATAATCTATTAATACTGCAGGTCATCACTCTATACCTAAACTATTCCTTTCAGTTACCTGGATAAATGAATTAACTCCGGATAACAGATCCCATAACTGTATTATATTTGCTCAAAGAAAAATTATAAAACAAGGGATCTTCCATTTACATATGGGTAGGGTGGACAACCAGCACACTCTCAACCTTTGTATAGTGTATTGATATATAATACACAAAAGCCATCAATATCTTTCAAATTATATCCTTATAAACGGTGAGTTCTGATGTCATTAGTTATAAACGGTGAGTTCTGATGTCATTTCTGTCACATGACTCATTGAAACTTGTGTATTATAATAAATAAAGTACCCCCAGTTGCAAAATATGAGGATATTAGAAGTTACCTCGGAGTTCCATGACCTGTATAAAAACACTCGGCCTTCGGCCTCGTGTTTTTATATGGTCATGAAACTCCTCAGTAACTTATAATATCCTTATATTTTACAAGAGGGGGTACTTTATTCACTATATAATACACAAAAGCCGTGAATATCTTGTAAATTATATCCTTATAAACGGTGAGTTCTGATGTAATTAGTTATAAACGGTGAGTTCATAATATCCTTATATTTTACAAGAGGGGGTACTTTATTCACTATATATATGAGGATGCGTGCTTGCAGGGTCAGATTGAGCCAGTGGAACACCAGGAAAAAGCCCAGTGGGCCCTGGCCCTTATGCCCCCCCCAGCCCAGACCCAATTGGCTGCCAGTGGCTACATGGCATGTGGTGGGCCCCCAATGCACCAGTTCGACCCTGCTTGTCTACTCAATGTTACCAAAAATATAATTGATGAACTGGAGGTCATTTACATGATTACATAATCAGGTTCCAAAATTCCTGCCTTTACACAGAACCCAATTGTACTGTAGGTTCTTTTTAGATTCCTGCTCATTCTAATATGCCAGATTTGGTCTATGTATGTATAAATACCCTGAACATTGCCCCATCACCAACTATAGCTCATGTTCTCTCTATCTCTTCTTAGGGCATTGCATTATGTGTATTGTTTCCTCCTAGTCATAAGATCATGATAGTTTCATCTGTGAATGTTAAAGCTGAAGAGCTCACTAAGAGGCAAAGTATCTACCAAGAATGAGGTGTTGATATGGATACACTGGAATGTACAGATTTGGAAGAGTACCAAATGATCATGTGAATTTATCAACTATAATTCAGTTTTTTTCAATCACTTTGGGGGTTATTTACTAAACTATGGTCTGACTTTTTGGGGCAAAACTCAAACTTGTCAAAGTTTTACTTAAAACTCAAATTGTTTGAGATTTATTAAAGCCCGATGCAGCAAAAAGTCTAAATCAGAAAATCGACCATCTCAGACCTGCCATGATTATGTACAGGTATGGGACGTATTATCCAGAATGCTCGGGACCTAGGGCTTTATAGATAACAGATCTTTCCATTATTTTGGATCTTCACACCTTAAGACTGCTAGAAAATCATGTAAACATTAAACCCAATAGCCTGATTTTGCTTATTATATATTAGTTTGGATCAAGAACAAGGTACTGTTTAATTATTACAGAGAAAAAGGAAATCATTTTTCAAATTTTGGATTATTTGTAGTAATGGGCGAATTTATTCGCCTAGATCGAATTTGCGGCAAATTCCTGCGATTCGCCGCCGACTAATAGATTTGCGAAATGGCAGTGAAAATGTTCGAAATTCACAAATTTTTCGTGAAAACATTTGAAATTCACGAATTTATAGTGAAAACATTAGAAATTCACGAATTCATAGTGAAAATGTTAGAAATTCACAAATTTATAGTGAAAATGTTTGAATTTCACGAATTTTGTGAAATAGTTCAAAATTCACGAATTTATAGTGAAATTTCTTGTAATTCAAAAATTTTTCATGAAAACAGTAAAATTTCACGAATTCACGAATTCACAAACTTTCTGGATAGCGGGTTTCTGAAAAATTGAATACCATACCTGTAAAAGTGAATAGGAGATGTCCCTATCCTATTAAGTCTCTGCCGTCTGCACTGGTATTGGCCTGAAAATCCAACCATTTCAGACTTTTTTGGGGAAATCCCTCGAAAAAATTGTATGATGCAGGTTTTCACTCTATATCAAGTTTTTACCCGAACGGATGAACTTTTTTTAACCTTTTTTTAAAAAGATAAAATAAGGTATTGGAGTTGGGTTGTCATTTTTTTATTTAAAAAAGTAGATAAATTTGAATTTTAGTAAATAACCCTCCCCGTGTTTTCTTTCTCATGACTCAACACTCTGTTCAAGAAATCTGCATCCAAACACATTCCTTACAATTCCAAGTTGTTGTGAAGCTCACACACACCTTCTTTACAAAAATCCCAGGGTCCCCACCATGAGAAACCACAACTAAACTCTCTTTCTATAAAACCACAGATGTCATGAAATTAATATTATTAAAAGATCCAAAAAACCTCTAGAACCACTAAAATGAGACTGTTGATAAATAGAGCTCCACTAATATTCATAAATAGACCCCCAAAATTTGACCTTTAATAAACGGGCCTCTAAATTCCATGAATGGGTACAATACTATCATAGATACATAAGAATTTAAATACAGTGAAAAAGATTCAATTTCCAAAATAATAAAAACAGGTTTTGTTTTAGGAAAATATTGTGCATATTATAGGATAAGCCATTGGGGATTATTTAACTCTTTTCAAAAGTAAATCATACAGCCTGATAAAATAATCTTCCTGTATTGATAATTTAATAACAGCCTGGAAATGTAAAAGGAATAAAGCTGCGGGAAAAGATGATCAGATAATAGTAAATTGACTTATAATCCTTGGTCTGAATGTAAAACACAAAGCAAAGCATCTCACTGGAGATAAGAAAATAATTAACCCCATGGGCTGGAAACAACCAACTACAAGTGTTTTCTTTATTCAAAGGGGGCAGAAAGGCTGTGCTGGATAATACTTTCCAAAGAATTGTTGACATAGAACACCCCAATAAAATAGTTACAGAAGCTTTTGATGAGCGATACTGAGGGGGTTATTTAATAAAGATTGAATGAAAAAAACTAAAAAAAAATTTCAGGAGGTATTATACCCAGAGGATGAAAATCCAAAAAAATCTAAAAATACTCCATCTCAGGCCTGTCGAAGTTTTATATACAGGAGAGGTCCCTATCCTATTTGGAAATTTCTGTGGTCTGCCCTGGAAGTAGCCCAAAAATCTGACTTTCAGACTTTTCAGACAAAAATCCTCAAAATTCTGACCCTATCCAAATAAATTTTAGTTTTTTAAAATAATAAATAAAGTCAAATAATCAATTCTAGTTTGGTCAGGCTTTTTTAATTTAAATACTGAGAAAAACTCAGATTTTGATAAATAAGTCCCTGAGTGTTGTGAGACACTTCAAGCTCTGAAGATGCAGCACAGAATGTCCCAGTAATGGCAGCTGAAAACTTATTTGAAGTCAATAGCATTTAATCATAGCTGCTTTTGGCATTGTTTTGCTCAGGATAGATATGTTATCAATACAGTCTCTCTCTATGTGGAATGCAGTCTCTCTCTATGTGGAATCTCAAGTTTCCATCTACTGTCTTAGACATGCTGTATGTTGGTATTGCCTAATATCTTTCTGGTAATGAAATAAGTCAGATACTATGCCAGTTGTTACAGTCACCAATGATCTTTTCTTAATTAGACTTGGTAACAGGGTCAGACAGGGATGGTGGGACACCAGGAAAAAAATACCTGGTGGGCCCTGGCTCTTTTTGGCCCTGCCGGCCCAGACCCGCTCCCTGCACTTTCTCCTTACCTCCCAAACCCCAGTTGCGCTAGCAACAATTTATAGGTTTTTTAAAATCTCACTAAAATTCTAAACGTTTTACATTTATTAAGTGTAAAAACCAAGAAAAATGCAAAACTTCAGTCAAGGTCCCTCAGAAATCAATGGGAGTTGAATTCAGAGATAAGGAGGCCTATTTATTAAAGGTCAACTTTTAGTGGTTTTTGAAACCACAATTAAATTCACTTACTCTAAAACCACGGCATGATACCTATTAAAAGATCTGAATAAAAAAGTACAAATGTAAAATAATTCTGACTGATCTGTAAAAAAAATTATGAACACCTCTAAACCTCTAAAAAAAGTTTTTTTGAGACAATTCCCAGTGAAAAATATCAGAAAAACTATAAAAGTCCAAATTGATTTTAAACAGTCTAATAGGATCAGCACAACTCCCACTGACTTCTAGAAAACCTCCACAATTTTTTTCTGGCGAAGTTTTATATTGAAGGTTTTTATATTTAAAGGGGTTTTTCACATTAAAATTGACTTTTAATATGACATAGAGTATGATAGAGAGAGTGATATTCTAAGACAATTTGCAATTGCTCTTCATGTTTTATTATTGGTGTTTTTTTTTTAAATAATAATCTTCTTGTTCAACTCTCCAGTTTTGTATGGAAGGTGTTTATATTTAAAGGGACTGTTCACCTTAAAATTGACTTTTAGTATGATATAGAGAGTGATATTCTAAACTACCCCTTTAATAGATTTTTTTTAGCTTTAAAAAAAAAAAAAAAAGGAAAACCACAAATTTTGGAAAACCACAAAAGATTTATGGAAAAAATTGAAATTTGATTGTTAGTAAATCAGTCCCTTAGAGATCTTTGGATTTTTTTCACTTGTAATTGTCAAAAAAAAAAATTAATTTTTAGAGGTTTCAGAGATATTCATATTTTTTCCAGATCATTCAGCACTTTTTTCCATTTGCACTTTTGGAGGTTATTTATAAAAGTTCAAAGTTTAGGTTTATACTACCTTGAATAATCTCACAACTTGAATGTTTGCTTATTTATAAAAACCCTGAATGTAAAATATTTGAATCAATGCAATCAGGGAAAAACTCAAATACTCTGATTGATCAACTTAATGGTGAATAAAATCTCAAATAGAATTAAAAACATCTTCGATTCAAAGAATCTCTGCCACTGACTTCTATTTGACCAGCTTTTAGCTGCAGTTTTTTCGGATTCAAGCTGTTTGCAGCTCCAGGGCATAAGATCCTCAAAAACTTTAATTTGTCTGGAAAAACACAAATCAACCTTAAAATAATAATCACCTTTATTGATCTTTTAATTACTTTCATGGAATTCTTGGTTTTACACAAATAAAATTTAATTGTAGTTTTAAAAAAGATCTAACACATTGTCAGGGGGCCTATCGGCACCCAGGGGAGTTTAGTAAGAACCAAGGAGGAAGCTATAGGGTTAAAGTCCAAATACAAGGTACAGACAAGGAACGGGCAATTCTCAATAAGCAGACAGATAAGGATCACAATCTGGTTCAGGCTAAGGTTCAAGGTCCAGGAATCAGGCAATAAGGCAGAATAAGCACCCAGGAAAGTAGCGAAACGAATCCTATACTTGGGGGCCATTCTTGCGTCCTGGGCGCCTTTAATATTTAAATTTGTCTGTCGCGACGCAATGATGTCATCGCCCGGCGCCGCTACCCATGTGGCGGCCCTGGGTGCCGCCATTGTGGGAGCGACGCCGGACAGGTAACACGCGCCGCCCGGAGCTCCTGACACGGCTCTGGGCGGCGTTCGTGACACAAATATGTATTAGGGGTACAAGGCTATTATAATGCTAATAAAGTGCTGTAGGGGAAGATAAGGAAATTTGTTTCTAACTTTCAGCTAAAAAAAATTATAGAACTGATTAGGTGTTAGGTACTAAATTGCAGCTTCCAATCAGATCTTTGTTTTGATTTTCCAGGTTGACGTAGGCTGTTCAAAAGTAAATACTGATTGGTTAATCTGAGCAACTAGACTTGTGCAATGTAACAGCCATACAGGTAAAGCAGGCCTGGAGGTTTTTCATATTAATTTGGGGAAAAGATTTCCTAATATTTACAAATTGAGGGGAAAATACTTTTCTTGCCATATTATTTAACAGTGCTACCAACTGTACCATTTTGAAACATACAGAAAATTGTTATTCCTTGTACCAGTTTTTCTGTTGTCTGGAAGAGAATTCCTCTTGAAAATCCTGACATTTCTTTCAGGGTTCTATTAAGTATAAATGGTATAATTTATTTTCTGCTCAGCACATTAAAGATATTACGAGTCACCACAGAGTACTATGACTATACAGTATAGGACCATTAAATCTTAGGCTGAGTGCCTTTCTACAAGGGACTAAAATTCAGGATGAAAATGTACCTATTTTGTTCTGCTGTTATTTTTTATAATATATACTGTTTTTTTCCAACCTGAATGCTAAAAAATGTTCTAATTATAAAGGAAATAAATAAATACAGGTATGGGATTGGTCAACCAGAAATCCTTTTACCAGAAAGATCTGAATTATGTATCTCCCATAGACTTCATTTTAATCATTTATTTAACATTTTTTAAATTAATCTTTATTGGAGGCAAAAAAATCCTATTGGGCTTAATTGATGTTTAAATGATTTTTTAGTAGACTTGGGGGCAGATTTTTCAAGGGTCTAATTTCAAAAACTTTTATTTTAATAAAAATTTTAATAAAAAAACAACCAAAATTTATTTGAGGGTTTTTTTCGAATTGACTCCACATAGGTTCTAGAAGGTCCCCCATAGGCTAAAACAGCAATTCAGCCAGTTTTAGATGGCGAATGGTTGAAGTTGAATTTTTAAAGAGACAGTACATGATACATTTAAAAAATAGAATTTGGACTATTTGTTAGTCGAAGTACATTTGAAGTATTTGAATTTTTACTTCAACCCTTGACAAATCTGCCCCTTAAGGAATGGAGATCCATATTATGTAAAATCTCAGGTCCTGAGTGTTCTGTATAATAGGTCCCATACCAATGACAACTGCATTAACACCAGGCAACACTGCTGACAACCAATCTAGATTAAGATGGGCCAACAGTAGTGATAAACAAATTAGCTGCATTTCAGGGAAAATTTTGGAATACTGCAGGCAATTTTACTAAAATGCATTGTACATGTTCTATTGACAAGAATTGCAAGTCACCACAGAGTACCATGACTATATTTTATGTATCTGTTCAGTCTTAGGCTGAGTGTCTTTCTACAGGTAACTGGAATCCAGGAATGACTTGAAATATTCCTATTTTGTTCAGATGCTAATTCTCATAATAAGTACTATTTCTTCTAACTTTGGGTTAGAAACGAAAATTCAAAGTTTTTGGATAAAAGTCAACTCTACCTTTGATAAATAACACCCTTAGTATGCTATAGAATGGCTAAGTCTAAGCAACTTTTCAAATGGTCTTTATTGTTCATTTTTTATGTTTTTTTAATTATTTGCTGCCTTCTTCTGACTCTTTACAGCTTTCAAATGGGGGTCACTGACCCCATCTAAAAACAAATGCTCTAGAAAGCTACACATATATTGTATTGTAGTTTTTTTTATTATTCATCATTCTATCCAGGCCTCTCCTATTCATATTCCAGTCTTTAATTTCAATCAATGCATGGTTGCTAGGGTAATTTGGACCCAAACAACCAGATGGCTGAAACTGAAGGGCTGCTGAATAAAAATCTAAATAACGTAAAAATCACAAATTACAAAAAATGAAAACCAATTGCAAATTGTCTCAGAATATCACTCTATACAAAGATAACTCAAATGTGAACAATCCCTTTTACAATTTGCCTTGGCATTAGAGCTTAACTCGCATAGTATTAACATCTTATTTGAGATAAACATATTTGACTGTTCAAAGCTATTGAACACAATGCAGTACACAAGCCTAAGAAACACAAGTTCTTCATTTTTGCTTCTCAGTTTTATTATTTTTCGTTTCATTAATGACACTTTTGCTCCGTCTGAGGCAGCATTATATACAGTATCTACAATTTCCACTTCACCCTTACCTCCGAGGTATAGTGTTCTTTGTTTTTTTTTCTTTTGTTATGGGTTCTATGTTTAGCTTTTAAAAGTTTGTTTTTGTTGAATGTTTTTGTTGCTGAGCATGACTACAAAGCCCTATAATTTGTAGTTTTTTACACTTTTGTTGTTAGATTTTTTTTCTTTTTGGATTCTGAGTGCAGAGGACCTCTTGTATTTGTCTATATGTATTTTGTGGTCACACCCTTATTGCACCCCTTGCCTAATGGTTTTAAAAATTAGTGGTGAGCACAACTTTTCCTTGTTTTTTTATAGTGACCAGTGACCAGCTCCTTGTTGTAGCTCCCACCCTTCCCAGCTATAGTCAGGTGATCCCACT
>CM044441.1:146393852-146422280 GCA_024363595.1 Xenopus borealis
AATTGGTAGTTTGGATTATGTAGATATATTTACCCACTTTGGATTTGTCAGAATCTGTTCTTAACAATAATGTGTAGTTTTCCAGGGTAAAACTACTGTTAGTGGAATGTTTGGCTTTGAAATCAGAAGTTTTTTGGACAGTGCTTTCGAAATTTTGGCACATTCAGGAGACATATAACTTTTCAAAACTGCTGTGTTCTTGTGCATAAAATAAATTGTTTCTCATACATGTGTTTGTAATGGGTAGTGATAAACAAATCTGTCCCATTTCACAAAACAATTCGCGAAACAGTGAAAAAGTTCATGAAAAGCAGAAAAATGGGTGTCAATTTTTTTTTAACGCAACAATTGTTTACACATGCAACAAATTTTCTAGCTCCAAATGCAATATAGTCAATGGGAGTTTGTTCTTGTGGCAACTTTTATGGTCTCTGCAATTTGTTTTGTCCAAATTTATTGAAGTCAATGGACGTTTATTTCTTATGGTGACTTTTTTGTGTCAGTGACATTATTGTATGTTGGCAAAATTTTCCACTGCAAATTTTTGCCATAGTTTCACAAAAAAATTGCAGATAGGGAAAAGAGGAATTTTGCCCTGAATCCATAGGTGGCAAAAACATTTACAGTATTATTTACAAAAGTGGAATTACTCCAAAATCCTACTATATTTTGAAAGCTTAAATTGTCCTAAAAAACACTATATATTGTTTTCCTGGGTAAACTAAAAAACACACCCAGGAAATATCCCTAAAGTGAAAGAATGTTCAAAAATGGTGTGGCATTAAAAGTACAAAATCAGCAAAATCGGCTGACCTTGAAAGGGTTAAAGCAATTGTTCTGTATAGAAATAAAAACTGGGTAAAAAGATAGGCTGAAAAATGCAATATAAAAAATGTTTTCAATATAGTCAGTTAGCCAAAAATATAATGTATAAAGGCTGGAGTGAACTGATGTCTAACATAACAGCACACTACTTCCTGTAGCTCACTCAGTTTCTACTGATTGGTTATCAGGCATTTACCAATCAATGACTTGAGGGGGCCACATGCATCATAACTGTTTTTTAACTGTTAAGGATCGGTTTCAAACTCACTGAACAGTTATGTTCCATGTGGCCCTCTTATAGTCGACGATTAACTCAGAGTTAGAGAGGTGAAATGCAAGTTGTGTTCTGTTGTATTAGACATCAGCTCATGCCAGCCTTTATAAATTACAATTTTGACTAACTATATTATTAATTTTTTTTTTAATTTTACACATCTTTTGTAATGCTCTGACACTGCAGAGAGGTATTCAGGAGGTCATAGGTAAGGTGGGAAGCCAGGGGTATACCCATAGATGGCAGGGCAGAGTCTGGAAGCCATAGGAAAGCAAGTTTAATAAAGATAAAACATACAGAATAGGTGCAACAAGAATACAGGCAGTGATTAGGAAAACTGCTATCAATATCAGGAATTTTAGTCAGAAACAGGACAAAGTCAATACTAGGAAATCCACAAAGATAGGGATCAGGACACAGGATCAGGAACTTGGAACACAGGCACTTGGAAAACAGGAACTTGGAATAAGGGTGGCAAGACTTGCAGGGAAATACACAATGACCAATCACTGATCAAGGGTCAGGACTGGGCTTATAAAGGGGACGTAAATGGAGATGGGAAACACATGAGGGTAACAAGATAAGAGGAGACCAGGGAGGAGACAAATTGGGAACAACCAGAATCAGGAACATATATGAACAGCTCAGAATCTGCCCCAAATGCCTCTAGTGCCTCACAAGGTAAATACATGCTTCCCAGAACTGCACACATGAGAGTTCAAGTACCAACTTGTTCTGACAGATATAATCAGTTTTTTGTCTTACATTGAACTGTTCCTGCTGGCCCATTGGGTATAAATACATACATACATACATATAGGATGACCAGATAGAGTTAATTGGGAATGAACTGTCATTTGCTGTGCTTAATATTTTAGATATATATCATATATCCCCCCACAAAAATATATACATATGTACATAATAAATATGTGTGGGATATACAGTATTATCCAGGAACTGTTATCCAGAAAGCTCTGCATTATGGAAAGGCCGCCTCCCATAGACTCCATTTTAATCACATATTTCAGATTTATAAAAATGATTTCCTTTTTTTCTGTGATAATAAAACAGTAGCGTGTACTCAATTCCAACTAAAATATAATTAATGCTTATTGGATGCAAACCATATTGGGTTTATTTTATGTTTACATTATTTTCTAGAAGACTTAAATCCAATGTAAGGAAAGATCAGATATCCAAACAATTTGAACGATTTTAAGCATTCCATTGAATATTTATTCAATCAAAAATAATGAAAGCCAATTCGGTAGCTTTGATCTGGCGAACTAGGCAGTCGAATAAAAATTTAAAGAGGAAGTAATGCGACAGTCAATTAGTAGAATATTCAAATAGATTTTAATTTAAAATTATTCAAATCATTCAATTCAATCGAATTTTCAAAATTCACTGGTCGAAGTGGTCTTCAAAAACATTTGCAAATTTGAATGTTTTTGAAAATTCGATCGAACTTCGAATCCTTCATGTGAATTTAGTAAATCTCCCCCAAAGTGTCCCTTTGATTGTTTGAAAGAACAATTCACCAAATACTAGTGAGGTGGTTATGAGTTTGATGGTCATAATCTAAAAATGGTCCCAGTGATATTTAGAGCTGGTCTCCATGGTTCCCTTTTAACAACTCTCCTGATATAATAAACAATAGTAATTAAAATGATGTGCATTATTCATTCTAAACTGAATCTTGTGCTACAGAATCAACACAGAACTTTAATCTGGCCCAGAGGGAGAAAGATTAAAGAACTCCTGCTGTAGTGGATGTTTCATAAACCTGTTTCACAAATAGTCTTTAGAGGAGAGCATGAATGAACCATTTCATTGTTTTGAGAATGGTATTAGCTAAATAACTGTATAAAACATCCAGTATTGTTTGAGTGCATTTGAGCAGCTTTAGCATTTTGTTTTTTAACATTATTAGATGTATGCAAGTGTTTAAACTGCACATACAGTAGACGAATATTGTGCAAAAATTTCTTCTGATCTCCTTTAATATTATAATAAAGAAGCTGGGATTTGCTCATTATATTTTTTTATTTATTTATATCTAATGTTTGCATACTGCTTGAACTACACATATTGACTCATTTAAATTATATATATATATTGTCCCTAAACTCCTTAAGATTATTAAACAGGGAGCAGGGGGTTTCTGATCCACTTTTTGCAGATCTTGTGAACTGCACATTTTTGCTGATTTTATTTTTTGTCTAGTAGTTTCTATGGTTGAATGCAAGTGGAACATGGGGGTTGCAAGGGGAACTGAGTGTAGGAGTAAACAAGGATACAAAGGATGAAAAGGGGAATGCTAGTTTTAGAACTGGATATAATTACATATATTCGTACATTATATAATTACTTAATGTGCTACTCTTAGTGGTCTTGGTTTAACAAACCTACTGTAACCGCTATTTCAGCTCAATAACTGCCTTCCTGGACTAGTACCAGTAGAACACTGGACTCTCTCACTCATAGTGGGCCTTTTCAAAGTAGAAGGAAGTTAAGGGTGTTGTACACCTCTCTTGCTGCCATACAGAACAGAGGGTGCTGCAAACAAAAGACTTGGCAAGAATCACCTCTGTTCCTGATTCCATCTCCACTGGGATCCCTACACTACAGACAATTTGGCCTGGGAGTTCAGACCTGCTCTTATTATCTCAACACTTACTGACTCATACTCCTATAGTGTACTGTTATGGGAGCTGTACTTACACCGCTATAGAATATGTTGGCACTATATAATTATATGTTCATGTGACTTATAATCTAATCTGACTTTAAGTGCCCATGCCCAGGCCCAAAGCAGACATCCACGCTGTTCCTATGGTGGAAGGCAAAGAGGAAGTAACACACTTTCCCTAGCACTATTTCAAAGTGAGGTCACCCTCCCTCCTAACCAATAGCATACATATGCAAATGAACTTACATAGATACATTCCCTTTGCTCAGCAACTAAGGGAACTGAACCTGTAAGGATTTAAAGCCATAAGGGCTATTATACCCATGGGTCCTACACTACAAAAATACATATATTTGTAAATGTTACAGATAAACCTAATGAAAATCAGAAAAGCATGGGGTTATTGATATGATGACCAATGCCAACAATTTTATAATCAATAAGTGTGTCTCATTCAAAAACCAGAATGCTACAATAATTGAATATAATAAAATTGTAATGTAAAATGTTTATATAGAGGCCTATTTATTAAAGGTTGAAGTTAAGTGGTATTACATCTTTTTGAAACCATGATTGTCAAAAGTACAAATGCCATGGCACTTATTAAAAGATTCAAGATTTTTTTGTCAAGTTTTTAAAGGGGAAAATTAAAATTTTAGAGGGAAAAAAACAAATTTTTTTTTTTTAGATTTATCATACCCGAGAGCTGCTAAAAATACGAATCCAAAAATAATCCACCTAAAACCTGTTGAGGTAATGTAGAAGTCAATGGCATATGCCCTGAAGATGCCCTGAAGATATTGCTTGACATTGTACTTTTCGTAAGATAATTTAGGCAAAAATCAAGCAATTTGGGCATTTAATTCAAAATGTTGCACAATTTTGTGGAGACCTTTCCCACACTGACCTTTTTGATAAATAAATTAAATTCATGGATGGTCGTTACTGTAGATCAACTTTGTTTTAATAAAAAAAAAATAGACACATTTGACTTTTAGTAAATGGACCTCCAAAAGTATGAATGGAAACAAAGCTGAACGATGCACTTAAAAATACAAAACCCACTAAAACTTCTAAAAAACTTTTCAGACTATTACTAGCAGTATTCTCATTATGAATAAACATCCTTGTATTATTTTCACACCTTTAAGTCAGTTTAGTCAGTATTGACTCTGTTTTCATGGCAACGACCATCAACAAGAAGAAACAGATGGCCTGATGAACCATGTATGCAAAGATGTAAGATCTTTGGCAAATAATTTGTTCACTAATATATGCATTTTAATTTAGATTATTTTTAAAAGCAAACTATAATAATTACAATATATTACAAAAGAAACAAATGCAAAAATCATGGATTAAATTTTCCATTAATGAGTATTCACATGCACGTTGAAGGCATTAAGGCAAATCACATCTTGTCTGTAATGTTTGTGGGCTCATCAATAACAATGCTGCTAAAAAAATACTTGGAATCCTTTTTCTTAAGTATTTTTATTTTCTTCTTTTGAAAGTTTTATCCAAGTTCTAAATGTTCAAAACTGTAATATAAATGTAGCTTCATAAAATAACATAAATCTCATTAATCATAGGAAGGTCATCTCCCTTAGACTAATTTTTAATCAAATAACATTTTTTTTAATTATTTTCATTTCCTTATTGGAGGCAAAACTATTGTGTCTACTTAGGGGCACATTTACTGAAACTCAAATTAATCAGATCAGATTTTCTGATTATCCAGCACAGATAATGATGTGAATAAACAACTTCAGGGACATCTGCCATTGACTTCTTCATAACCTTGGCAGATTTGAGATGGTGCATTTTTTTATTCAGATTTTTAGCAGTTTTGGAGTGTGATAATTCTCTAAAGATTTTTCTCCATCAAAATATTGAGTTTTCCCCCAAAAAACCTTGACCACAAAAAGGTGTAAAAATTTGGTCCCTACATGTTTAAATGTTTTTAAGTAAATTTAACTTATGGAGATCCAAATTACAGAAAGATTTGTTATCTGGAAAACCCAGATTCCATGCATTCTGGATACAGTTACAGGTCCTATACCTGTATATTGAATATTGTATTTTAAATAATGCCCTAGACTATTCCAAAGTGCACTTTTGGAAACTTTGCAAAAAAGTTGCATGCCAGTGAAAAATTCCATCATTACATTCATTTTCAATGAGGCTAAAAGACACCATAATGAACTGGAAAAATAAAGGCATTAGAGACAATTCCCACTGACTTATTTTGAACCTCACCAACTTTATGGTATCATAATGGGGGTACAACTGCCAGTGTTGTGTTATTTCTTTTTTTTTTTTTAAATGTACATTATATGTGATACAACCTATGATTGTAGATTGTAATCTAGGTCAAAGCCATCATTTCTATTGTTTATCAAAACTCCTAGCACCTATGTATTCGTATTGCTTTAATATTATCAGTGATATATTGCCAAAAATTAGCGAATATACCAAAAGATTTGAGAAACATGAAAAATTTGCAAAGCACATTTAAGTCAATGGGTCGCAAAATAAATTTGATGTGCAATAGTTTTGACTCAAGCGACAATTTTTATACGTGTGACTATTTTCTCCAAATCCATTAAAGTCAGTGGGCATCCAAATAATTCCGACATGCCAAAAAATTTTTTTTGTCACGTCTGATTTTTCACTGGTGAATTTTCACCGCAGTTTCACTAATGTATTCTCAGGTGGCAATTCACAGCAAATCCATGCCTGGCGATAATTATTATGATTTAAAGGTATCCCTGTTTGTGTTTCACCTTGTAACTACTTGTAAGGGTGCAGACACATGGGCCCAAATTCACTAAAGTGCAAAGCGTTGTAAGCTAGCGCTAATTCGCCAGTGTAATGTCATTTCGCAACTTCGCAAATTCACTAACACCGCCTGCCGAATTTTCGCTAGCAAAGTAGATAGACTTACGCAACTTAGCACCCTTACGCCAGGCGAAGTTGCGCACTGACGAAGGATCGTTATCAATTATGCAAATTCACTAAGATCAACATTTTCCTGAACGTTACCACTTATGCTACACTTTACTTTGCCTGATCAGACCAGGCGAAGTTCAATACAATAGATAGGAGTTTGAAAAAAAAAATTTTCTAAGTCCCAAAAACTCTGGCGTGTTTTACCATTTTAGGGTGATAGTCTGAAAGAGATAATTTTTTTGGGGGGGTTACCCTCCTTCCGCCCTACATTTCCTAACATATGGCAACTCAACTATATAGGAGGCACATGTAGGGCAATAGGACAACTTTATTTAATTTAGTAAAGGTTTCCTGGGCTTGTGTAGTGGAATGTAGTGGTTGTAACATATACTTCTATTATATGCTTAAGTTCCTGCTGTATGCAAATTAGGCATCACTAGCGTAACTGCGCTTTTCCTGGCAAAATAACACTAGTGCAACTACACTACCGTTCGCCAACCTGAGCGTAACTTCGCACTTTAGTGAATTTGCGTAGCGCTGATGAAAATTCGCCTGGCGAAGTGCGGCGAACGAAGACAACGCTAATTAATTTTCGGATCTTAGTGAATTTGCCCCATGGAGATACTAGTAGAAGCTACTTGTCATGGCTACAAATGCCAGATAATACACTGCCATAGACAATGCTGAGAACTGCCTCTGCTAAAACATATGTAGAGGCAGTTATTAGTAAACCATCAGCATTGTCTATTATTGTAGCTGTGACGAGTAGCTCCTATTAGTAGCTCTGTGTGTCTTCACATTTAAAAATTAATTTGTAAGTGTCTAAGAGACAAGAGGTAGGAGGTACCTGTCCCATAGTGCGTACAGTCTACATGAAAGGGTAAATTACAGACACAAATATAAGAACTGGTTCAGGTGTTGTGCGAGAGCTCCAAAAGGGAGTTTGTGACTTTATTTATGAAGAGACTTTGGGAGAATTCTCTGTGGAGGAATTTAGGGATGAAATTTCTAATTTAAGGAGCAGCAAGACAGAAAGGTTTAAGGAGGGAAACAGCAGTAGTAGTGGGGGTGGGGGGGTTGCAACCAAGCGGTTACTCTGAAAGGAGTGGAGTACTTGTCTAAAATCCAGAACTAACTCCAAGGTCCCAGTTTTGGCTCACTCTTTCACTTATAACTATCACTTAGGCCATGTGAGGAGCCCTCCACTACTTGAGTGCTGCCAGGTTTTAGTGTGACAGAAGAACGAGGGAGAGAGTTCTGGGCAAGCAAGGGAACTCAAAGTTGTACTGGAATGAAGAACAAGAAGAATATTCGGGGAAAAGGCTGGGTCAATAATATCAGGACAGGCGATACAGATTCAGGAGATGAGAGAATAGTCAAGTTCACAGGTTGGGTCAAACCTACCCGTATCGTGGTACAAAGCAGAATCCGTAAAAGTAGTCAAGGTACAGGCAGGGGTCAGGATGGGCAGCAGACAGTACAGGGACAGGCAAGGTCAAACATGGATATAAACTACAAGAATCACACCCAGGAACTAGTAACTACATTGGGCAATGAATATTTGCCCAAGGCCCCTTTAATATGTAAACTTTGTGTTAAATGCAATGATGTCAGACACGAACCAGCATCATAACACGGAAGTGGGACAAGCGTGCAAACCTCCCCAATGGCGCAGGAAGGGACAGGACGTGGCTGGTGTCCCAGTTGGGAGAGTGGCAAGCTCCTGTAAATTACAGAATGTATGGAGACAGGGCCAAGCCAGTTAGTATGAAGTTGCTGTAGTGTAGTCAGGATAGGATGAGAGCATGCATGAGTGCCTTTTGGCAATATTACATAACAAAAAGTGACAGGTTTTGACAGTAGTTGGTAATATGGTCATAGAAGGGGAGAGAGTGGAGTCAAAGAATACCCCCCAGACAAGGTGCACAGTTGCATGATTTATGAGCATGCCATCAATAGAGATAGTAAAGGGGCAAGTAGGATCAGGTTTAGGCAAAAAGATGATTGCTTCATGTATTGTTAGGTTGAGTTTGCGGTGGCATTAGTTTATCCAGTTTGGAAGTTGCTAGAAGGTAGTTAGAAATCTGAGTCTCAGTTTCAACTAGAGACTAAAAGGCCTTCCACCTAACCACATACTATATTCAGTGTTTTCTTTTATGTACTGTTATCTACTGTATTAATTATTCTGTTCAGTCTGTAGACCACTCAAGAGGCAAGTATTGGTGAAACAGGGCTGTAGATGGACATTGTAAATTAGTTAATGCAGAGTGAAAATTAGGTTGGCAATGGGTTTTCATTTATTATCATAGGAAAAGTATCAGGAAACTGTCATACCATCCCATTCCCATCAATAATGAGAATAACAGATCAATCACCAAACACCAAGTGCCAGTATGACACAAAGCATTCAACTCTTTACAACAACAAAAAAACAACAAAACCAGCGAAGAACCATGAGACAGAAAACTCTCATCATCAAGCACCAGACTAACCGAGCTTTCACTTACAATCAATCCTCAAAATGAACAAGGGACCTACTATTAACTGTCAGCATGACAAAACCCCTCCAACCAACATTATCTACCAAAATAGAAGCAGTTCTGCTCCACAATGTTTGCATAAACAGCTCACCTTTCCCTTTTGGTTGCAGAATCAGGAGTTTGTTAATATTTAACAACACCAAAATGTTATGTTTTTAAATAAATTCTGCTGAAGTTTTTCATGGTTTACATTCATAACTTTATGATTCCAATATTGATGCATATCATTTATATATTACATAAGGTGAATCTCTAAACTGTACGTCTTATAAAAGTTACATAACTACTAGATAAATATAACAACTGTGATATATGTTTTAGCCTCTTTGTGTAATATATTACAGAGCTCTTACAAAGTGCAGAGCACAGGGCTACCATCAATAATCATGGTGTCCCATACTTAAGAATTAGCAGGACCCTTTGTCCTGGGGCCTCAATTATTAATTATAAAACATATATCAATGTCATATGCTGTCTATGGGTGAGCACCATGCCTAGGTCCAATAACACAAAATAAATTAGCAACCATTCGCACCATTGCGTGCTTCATCTGATGACGCACCCAATGGGGCAAAACGTGTCAGGAGTGGCTAACTAATGAATACTTTAAGTGAGTAACCGTACACATCTATTTGCTTATTTACTTGGCATCAATTATTAACCTACTGACCACCTGAGCCCAATGGACAATGGGCCCTGACAAGTAAAACACAAACCCAATGAAAATATTGCCCATTGCATGCATGACCAGGTCCTTGAACTTCCCTTGCCATTACCTTATTATTTCTTAGATGTAAATTGGTAGTCAGTGCATCTTCTAACTGCTCCAACAATAAAGAGACCTCAGTTCTGCCCTATTTTCATACATGCCAAAATTCTTGAAGGTTTGGGGTTAGTGAGGCAACAGTTATTGGTGGCCTTCTATTGTAGAGGAGGGGGTTTAAGATGCTCATGCTTTTCAGCAAAAGCAATTTTAATCAAACCCTGCGTTAATTTACTAACCACACAGGCTTTTATGCCTGAAAAAAAGCTTGCCAATCTTCTTAAGTTTGCCCAAACTTGCTTTTTAATGAAGAAAAACGTTGATAGCTTTTAGGTCTTCATTTAAATCTGCCCATAATCATGACCAGTCATGTGGGGCATATTCATGCACACTGGACTCTGAAACAAGAAGCTGAAAGTTGAAGGAAAAAAAAATAAAACATGGGTCTACATTGTGCCCTTGGAATGGAATATATGTGTTCTGTATAAAAACAAGGCACTAAACAATTTACTGTATGTAGAGGGGTAGCTTGTAAGAGTTATGGGGGGAAAATTCACTAAAGGGGCGAATCTTCGTCAGCGACTACTTCGCCATACTTCACGCCACTTCGCAAGGAACAAATTCACTATGCCAATTCACTAAAATGCAAAGTTGCGTCTCGGCTGCCAAACACTGAAGAGTTTTCACTAGCATTACATTGGCAGTTCAAGCATTTCATGGTGAAGTTACTGTAGCGTTCTTTTCTGCCAAGGAAAACTTTGTTAGTCCTCCTTAGGCTTAGGTCAATTTGAATAGAGCAGGTACAGTAAAGTTGTATACACGTCTTTAGTAAAGATGTTGGTGCAAATGGTTGAAGTGATCACTATTTATTACAAATGTCCAAGGAACAAAGACATAAAAGATCTTCTAATGCCATACACATGAGCCCACCTTAAAACAAATGTGTCATGCCCCTCAAATTAGTTTCACACATAAATTCATAATAGTTTGGACTTTCAAAGGCAATCTCCTCATTTAAAAAAGTCACCAGCATTTTTTTTAGAACTTTAAAGTGTTTTCAGCATACAGGATATGATGTCACTGACACAAGATTGAGGAAGATGTAGCTTTGTCACCTGGCACTAGAGTGCAAATGAATGCTAGCGATGGTCCAGTTGGCTAAAGAATTGTCACCTTTGCCTGTTAGTAAATTGGCACTGAAGCTGCCAATGGCATCTCTGGTGAAATGTCTCTAGCGTTAGCCACCTTACCAATTTACACTTTAGTGAATATGCCCAGTGGATGGGATCATTGAAGAAGTGGGTCCTTGGGATAAGAGAGATATCTCAGTGTAAATGGAGGAAGAGAGAGTCCATAAATAGTGATGGGCGAATTTATTCGCATGGGGCGAATTCCCACGATTCACCGCTGGCAAATAAATTCGCGAAACGCCAGCAAATAAATTCACAAAACGCCCGCGAATAAATTCGCGAAACGCCAGAGAATATTCGTCTGGCGAAAATTTGCTGACATAAAAAAAAATGAGTTGCGCGTCATTTTTGATGTGACACACGTCAAAAACGTGCCGCGACTCGTTTCGCAAATTTCTTCGCCAATTCGTGAAATTCACTGGAAATTCGCAAATTTTTCAGCAAAGCGAAACGGGGTAGTTCGCCCATCGCTACCCATAAATGAGTAATAGCTAATCCTGGCCAAGTTCTTACATGAACATTCAATTGGGTAGGTTAGTAAGGCAGTCAGGAGCTTCACTTGTAAACAAAGCTCAACACTGTGGAAACTTGTCCATTATTACTTTGATATTGGGAATGTTAACTGGTTCAATTTGTCACAAAATGTAACAGTGAAAATATTTCACTTCAACCCATCAATGCAATGTTAACAAACAAAAAAAAAAAAATGGAAGTCTGGGAGTGTAGGAATAGGATCCATGAAGAGAAAAGCCACATGACGTTTAATTGGAGGGCCTTGTGTGCCACTGTCATCTGTTGTTTTTAAAAACTATTGGCACCAATGTTAACCTTTCCTCCTACTTTTCAGCAAGGGACCATCTTATAGATAGACAAAAACAAGGTGCATTATGGATTACTTCAGAGCTCACCCGATAGACCGTGACATCCCTGCCACTGCCTTGGAGAGACGCCGGCAACTTCAAGCCGATAGAATCTTTATGCAAATATATCTCCCACACATTAGGCGCTGCTTCAGAGGATGATAGCAATACAGTTGTAGTGGAAATTAGTCGGCTTTATTGAAGCACACACAGTGGAATTTCAAACATGAGGTGGCAGTGCTGTGATAACTGACTTACGCGTTTCTTGCCGTATTCCGTGCACTTCCTCAGAGTCCATAGTCCCGGCACTCTGAGGAAGTGCCAGGTATATGGCAAGAAATGTGTCAGTTAACACAGCTCTGCCATAGCGTGTTTGAAATTCCACTGTGTGTGCTTCGACTAATTTCCACTACGACCAGGGGCGCTCCTCCAATGAGGTGAGTTGAGGCACTCGCCTCAGGTGGCAGCACCACCCTAGTTACCAGGGGCGGCAAAAATCCCGCTCCTGGTAACTAAGAGCCTAATTTACAGGTTTCAACTTGGAAATTCGGCTCTTCTAGTGCAGAGCGCATAGTTGTGCATTATGCACCAGCGCCGTGGACCCCCCCTACCCCTGTCTGCGAGCAGGATCGCGCCGACTAAGAATGTATTGCTATCATCCTCTGGAGCACCATCTTATAGATAGCAATGTAGTTTTTGAGAGTCTGGATTATTAGTATTACAAGTACACAAGTACAAATACATCTTCTTCAGAACAAAGAATAAAAGGAAACCACAAACTAACCAATGGCATTGGCTTTAACTTAATTCAGATAAGCTCTACAGCATTGGTCTGGTAGGACCCTTTGTTTTCTTCAAAAGTGCACTAAAAAACTGTAAGAAAAGCATCTTAAGGGCAGTAATATTTTTAAACCCATCAGGGAAAAAGTGAATTTACACATCTGAACATAGAGGATCAGCGAGAGAGAACGACTTCAGATTGATCACACATATCATCAAGACATGGGGGGGTGGAAAGGACATTGAAAGTAAAATTTTCTCTCTTGTAGGCTTTGGAGAGTTCAGGAGAAATGAACTAGAAGTGCAGTGGATTTATTCATTTTCCACAAAGCAGAGAGGGAAGAATGTGCAAAGAAATATATCGCAAGAGACACATTTATCCCGAGTACTAAAAAAGGGCATTCATCTTAATAAGTTTAATGCTTTTATATGGATAAGAGCATGGGCCAGCTATTGAATGGAACACAGTTCTTATCACATGAGAATGTTTCCGTATTAAATGTAATTTTAGGTCTGGAAAAGGTTCGCACCAGCCTGACAGATATCACAATAATTAACATTCTTCTTGTAAGCACTGCTGTCACTCCTACTTGATTTCAAAGTCAGCAGCAGCAGTGGCACAAGAACTCTTGCCCGTGACAACCATAGGGAATGTGATAATGCCGATTATTTCAAAATTAAAAAAGCAGCAACAATTCTCTGCAAATAATGAGCAGTATTTGTCAACTAATATTCAACCTAAAAAAGTCGTAAATTAAGTTTAACTAAGCCCACTAAACCCCTCTATATTTTTACTTATATATATATATATATTCTCTGTCCAGCTGCACCCTGCTGCTTTGTCCTGTTCTGTTTAATATGCTTTGTAAATGTATTAAATTCCCTAGGGTTTGATGTCAATACAGCCCAGGATTACTACAGGCATGGGACCTATCATCCAGAATGCCTCTGGACCTGGGGATTTCTAGATAATGGATCCTTCTGTAATTTGGATGATCATACCTTAAGGCGCAGATTTACTAAGATTTGAATTGATTCGGAGTAAAAATTCGAATCAAATTCGAATAAAAAAAAAATCAAAATTCAAATTTATTTTGGGCTTATTCGAATAGAATAGATTGAATCTCAGAAAATGTAATTTTCTTTCATTATTCAACATTTTATATTTAGGTGTAGATTTCCTTCTGTTCTGTGTTCAACAGATTGTCAGACGGGGGGGGGGTCTGAGGCCCATCGGCTTCCACATCAAACCCCACTACCCCAGCTGTATCCCACTGCATCCCCCATGTTGCTTACCATCTCTCCTTGAGGCCACAATCAGGGATAGGGTGGGAGGTCAGGAGGCTGGTAGGTCTCATTTCAGGCAGGTAACAGGTCTGAGTCAGGGGGGCCCACGAGTGCAAGGGCCCATCCAGTTTTCCCAGCCCAGTCCTATTATTACTGATGGACATTGCAGTGACCATCAGAAAGACTATGTCCCAATAGCATTACAAATGAAGTATTTTCTTTTTAAAGATATTTTAAATTAAATTGTTATTGCAATCAGCCCTCCAACCTCGAGTCCCAACATTCTTTTGTTTTCTTCTTTGCTGTAAATCCATATATAACATATATAACAATTATATTTGTGGCTGAAACTTATCCTTAAGCCATTTCAACAGTACCCCTCCATCAGAGACAGATCCTTCAGAATACTCTTCTCTTTCTAACTTCTATCTGATCTAAGCTGACCCCTTATAGTATTAATATAGTATAATATTTGGTCATATCCCATTGTATTTTTTATATTTGTAAAACTGGTTCATATTCCTGTGGACATGGTATGTCTTGGCAGCATTCCAGCATACAGTATTGCTAGTTGGTCTGAGTTAAGTGAAAATTCTGAATGCATAGCCATTATTTTTGTGAACATTTCTACTTTCATCTCCTGATGTCTAGCTCTGATTCTCTGACTCTCTTGTCTCAGTTTTCCATATTTCTCCCAATTTAGATGTATGAAAACCCTTCTGCAGTATTTCAGCATGTAACTCTGATGTCATCTCTTTGATGTCATAGTATTTCACATCTCCTGTGCCATTGTGTTCATTATCATTGTTAATAGTGACAGTTAAAGCACATTTATTGGCAGTGATTGCCAGAGTTACTGGCTTGCCTGTGAATATGTCTTGATTATATGCTATGGTAGAGAACTTACTGTATCATTTTGGCAAGAAGAATCTTGGGGATGGTACTGTATAATATCTGTGAACCTTTACAATAAGTAATTGCTATTGAGCTTATCACAAAAAAATGAATAAGCCGTACAATATTTAGTGGCATTGTGCAATGGTTAAGGTCTAGGAAATAGTTCTTACATATATTTTGTACAATGTATTCCAAGGAATTAGTGTTCTGCTATATTACTGACTAGTTGTAGGGTCTCTCCACCAATTATCATGGAGTCATTATTCAATAAAACAGCTGGGGTGGGACTTTTATAACCAGTAACCTCAGTGACCATCGTTATTAATACTAAAAAGTGCTTATGTATGGGTTTGTACTGGATCCCACAGCAAAGAAAGTCAAGAAAGTGTACCAAAACATACTGAATAATGAAATAACTAACAAATATATATGTAGGAGGGTAAAGGTTTTTCTATGTCCCAGGGATTGAGTTCACCAGGTATGCTGGGCCCTTGTGCCCAAAGGTAAGGGTTAGTAGTTCCCCGGAGGTTATAAAAAGGTATTCTCACATGTGTTCTGCCTCTTTCCAGTGCACCCATTAGCTGGATGAAAATGGGTGTTACTGTTAGGGCCCAAGATGGAGGTAGACCTCAGTAGAGGAGCTAGAAAGTGCCAGGTCAGAAACTGTAACAAGTCACTATAGTAGTGACAGCTAGAATTTGAAAGGTTATTGAGCAGCTAAGGCTCCAATGAGGAGTTTAGGGAAGGGTTAGTAACCTCTGCTTCCATTATAAGGGCCATAGTGATTAGGCTCAGGAGTAGGTAGATTCTGGAGTAATTTACCTCTGTTGGCTTCACCTAGGGATGGGGAATTGGTGGCCACAAGGCAAGCAATGCAAACCAGTGAGAAAGCTGACTAACAAGGATGTGATGTATCATCTGAATCATCTGTATTGTGCCTACGAGGAGTTTTTGGGAGTTGGATCCATGGCCTGGGTTCTGGAACCAGTATAAAGTAATCCAAGGAAAGTAGAGGCAAACCCTAAACCTGTTACTTCTATATTGAAGTTCATCAGAAAAAACATACCCACTACTCCTTAACTGTTGGACAAATGTGCAAAATTGCACCAGTGCAGACAACCATAGCAACAGTCAGCAAATATCTATTGCCTGCATAAATGTAGGCATGTAGCCCACTGAAGGTGTGTTCCCTAAGGAAGGGCAAGTGAAAGCCCTGATTCAAAATTAAGGAAACGAAGATCACACTTTTCCTTCCACAGGTTTCACGTTGGAAACAGTGGGTTGCTAGATAACATTTTTTTCCTGTAGCATAACCTTAAACCTGAAAATGTAGGTACTAAGTCATCAATGGTATAAATACCTTAGACTTTGTAACTAAACTACCGTTCGCCGACCTGAGCGAAACTTCGCACTTCAGTGAATTTGAATAGCGCTGGCGAAAATTCGCCTGGCGAAGTGCGGTGAACCCTAGCGAAGCCAACGTTAGCGAATTTTCGGAACTTAGTGAATTTGCCCCTTGGTGAGTAATGCAATAGCATAAGGACTATTGTACATAGTTATGGAGTAGAAGTATGTTCTTCTGAAAGTCTGCTGTCATGGGGCTGTTGTTGTACTGATGCTATGCAATTCAATGTTTCTCATTATTGACTCTAGGCAGTGGTCTTTCCTGTTTCCTGCCAATAAGTAATTTATTAATTGGTATCAGACACATTGCGTCCATCTGAGTGGTTTTGCACTATATTGAGCATCCGCACCTATGTCCTTCCATAAAATGAGGGATAAGGTATTGATACATTTATTTATTCATTTTTTAAAGCTTCTTTGCCCCACTAAGGCTTTTTGCTTATTGTTCTTTCTTTGTAGCAACTTTAACTTTTTAAAAATATTTTCAACAAAACTTTTTTTACAAGCAATTCTATAGACACTGATGTACAGAAAGAAAAAGTTCCATAACATCCGTTTACATTCATAGCAACATCCTCACTTAACATCAACCATTAATCAGTGTAAGGCTTAGTTATATGCTGACGTAAACTGTGTCAATGGTTGTCTGGTCACAGAATGGGGGGCTATGAAAGCTTGTGAAGAGTCAAGGCAGTCAAGTAGTAACAAATGCAGAAGTAAAGTTGTAGGCAATGGGATGAAGGATGGTAAGTTAGAGCAGGGATGATTTTAAGAAATAAACCCAATTGTGGAAATATCTTTTAGGAGTTTAATGTTTGTATTATGTTTATATCTGAGCCAACTGCAATTCTCCATTAACTTTAGGCTGGGGTGTTTTGAGGCTCTGATACTGTAGGTTGATTGTGTGGTCCAGAAAACCTGTCACTGCTTGGCTAATATTTATGTCTGTTCTTTCAGTGCCCTCATTTTTGGTGATGCATCTTCCTTTTTCTGTATTCTAAGGGATATAGGCCGATGTACGAGTAAATTTATTATATTGTTTACTGAGTATTTTGGCAGTTAAGATTGAAGAACCATTTAGATTAGGGTCATTTATATAAATGATACTATAAAGACACCTGGATTCCTATTCAATTTCTGTTTGCTGTAACGCATTAAAAAAAAACCTTGAGCATTTATTTTAAAGATGCATTTCCAGATCGGAACTTTGGTGAATAGTTGGCAGGAAATTGAATGCAATAAATTCTTAAAAACCAATAAACCATGATCTATTAATTTGGGGTCCATGGCTGAATGGATTGCCGTTGCACTATAAGCTATTCCACTTGTTACCCACCATAAATAATAATTACTGATTAAGTGGCACAAAACTCCCAAATATGTTTTTATTAAAATGCATATTAATATGAACGTATTGCTATCCTCAGGCTTCTGGCTTATGGTTTGTTTCTTTACTTCATTCCGAAGACCCTGAGGCAGAGAATTTTAGATAAGCTGCTTGTCAGGGAAGAAATGTGCACACATACATCATGAAACACAGCCCAGAACTGTTAGTATTTCTCATGAACATTCAAAATGATGAGAAGCTACAGTATGAACAATTGGAGGAAGGCAAGTTAATAGTTTTAAAAGACTTGAAAATTAAATTCATCATCAGCCAACATATTTTGTTTAAGTTGAACTAAAAAGTTTAGCTTAAAAAAAAAAAACTACTGAAAGTGTCACTACTACTGAATTGTGATATGTACAGGGGAAACTGCTATAATTGGTCTCTCTCTTTTTCACTCTGTACAGGCTATGAGTAAACTTGGTGTGCTGTTCCTGTTGAATTATGCTTAGTACAGGGGATATTAACGCTGGGATAGTTTCATAATATCTTTATGCACAGACTTTCATAAACTTAAGAGAATGACTCATCTGAGCTGTGTTTCGTACAGTAAATATCCATGTTGATATAGGAAGGGATATCTTTACAATCAGCGTAGATAATAGATCTATTCCTGCTAGGAAAGGGGGTTATTGATTTAATATATAAGGTGGTTGCACTCCCATGATGTCATACCACTTACCTTGTGCTACTTGTCCATACCTGTCTGTCTTCTTATAGGGGGTGCATAAAGACGGAATGAGAGGCAATCTTACTCTTAGGAGACCGATTTATGAAAGTTCATAGCAGTAACCTAACTAGAGGGGGACGGGCCCTGGCGTGGGATGTATGCGATTTAATGTGCAAAAATTCAGTGGCGTGCGAGCTGCCGAGGGACCCTGAGGGTCAAGTGTAAACAAACATCTATGAATACAAAAGTATGGAAAGTACAAGCTGTCAAGGTCATGTAGAAGTCAATGGAAGTTCCATTTTTTTTCTTGCAGAGATCAGCCTTCAGAAAAAAAATCAGGGTTTACAAATTTTTTTTACAGCTATCTTTCATACCATTCGTTATTTTAGAGAGAGTTTAAACGTGGTTTCAAAAAGCTCTAATACCACTAAAACTCGACCTTCCGTAAATAGGCCTCTTAGACTAAAATTGCATATTGGCCCAGTTAAGGATTAATGGAAGCTGCTAGGAAAAACATGAAAATAATTCTACATTTACTACTCTACTTTTTCTGTTTACATATGGCAACCTAACACTGAATTCGTCAATAAACAAGTTCAATTTGTTTAAGTCTATAGATAGCCTGCTTAACTGCAATTTGATCCAGAGGAAGGTAAAAAGCCCCATTTGAAGCCTCTCCAGTTTGCTTTAGAGGGGGAACATTCCTTCCTGACTCCAAGATGCAATGGGACCAGTCCTTGGATCAACGTTAGTCTGATGTCGGTTGTAGGAAAGCTTTTCGAAGGATTAATAAAGGATAGGATACTGGACTTCATAGCAAATAAGTAGACTATGAGTTGCTTCGCCAATGCATTTGATACAGTGCCACACAGCAGGTTACTGGTTAAATTAAGGAATGTTGGCCTGGACCAGTGTTGTTAGTGGGGTACCGCAGGGCTCTGTACTGGGTCCCTTGCTTTTCAACTTGTTTGTTAATGACCTGGATGTGGGCATTGCACGTACGATTTCTATTTTTGCAGATGATACTAAATTGTGCAGAACTATAGGTTCCCTGCAGGATGCTGCCACTTTGCACAGTGATTTGTCTAAGTTGGGAAACTGGGCAGCAAACTGGAAAATTAGGTTCCATGTTGATAAATGCAGGTTATGCACTTTGGCAAAAATAATATAAATGCAAGTTATACACTAAATGGCAGTGTGTTGGGAGTTTCCTTAAGTGAGAAGGATCTTGGGGTTTTTATAGAAACACGTTGTCTAATTCCAGACAGTGTCATTCTGTAGCCACTAAAGCAAATAAGGTTCTGTCCTGCAAAAAAAGATCCCTAGATCCCTAGATCCCTAGTAAGACCTCATCTGGAATATTCAGTGCAGTTTTGGACTCCAGTCCTTAGGAGGGATGTAAATGAGCTGGAGAGAGTGCAGAGACTAAGTGCAACTAAACTGGTTAGAGGGAGGGAAGACAAATTATGAGGGTAGACTGTCGAAGTTGTGGTTGTTTTCTCTGGAAAAAAGGCGCTTGCCAGGGGACATGATTACACTTTACAAATACATTAGAGGACATTATAGACAAATATCAGGGGACCTTTTTAACCCATAAAGAGGATCACCGCACCAGAGGCCACCCCTTCAGACTAGAAGAAAAGGACTTTCATTTGAAGCAGCGTAGGTGGTTCTTCTACTGGTTATTTATCAGTAGATCTTTCCAGCTGACACAAGGTGACCCATTCCAATTAGAAGAAAAGAGGTTCCACCTAAATATTCAGAAGGGATTTTTTACAGCGAAAGCTGTGAAGATGTGGAATTCTCTATCTGAATCAGTCATACATGCTGATGCATTAAAAGGGGTTGGATGGCTTTTTAGCAAGTGAGGGAATACAGGGTTATGGAAGACAGCTCATAGCACAAGTTGTTCCAGGGACTAGTCCGATTGCCATTTTGAATTTTTTCCCCCTGACGCAAATTGGAGAAACTTCAGATGGGTTTTTTGGCCTTCCTCTGGATCAACTAGCAGTTAGACAGGTTAAATTAGAGTTCAAAAGTTTAACTTGATGGACATGTGTCTTTTTTCAACCTAACTTACTATGTAAGTCTATGGAAAAAAAAATTAATTTCGAGAAATGTTTTTTTTTGAATGTCATCAATGAGTTTTCATGTGATAAATCATGAGATAACTTTTTCTCACTGAATTGAATCGGGCCCATAGTGTTATCCTTTTGGTTAATATACTCAGAACCAAGAAATTATGTATTTTCTAAAATACTGAAAATTAATAAATTGATCTCCCCATTTTAACTTAAAGGACCAGTAACGTCAAAAAATGTTATTGTTTTAAAGTAATAAAAATATAATGCAGTGTTGCCCTGCACTGGTAAAACTGCTTCAGTGTTTGCTTCAGAAACACTGCTATTGTTTATATAAATAAGCTGTTGCCATGGGGGCAACTAGTCAAAGGAGAAAAGGCTCAAGTTAAACAGCAAATAGCACATAAGCTCTGTAGACTATAATGTTATCTGTTATCCATTACTTATCATGTGCCATATAGTCGTTTTTCAATTTCCTCCATTGCTACTCAGCAGCTTGTTTATATGAACTATAGTAGTGTTTCTGAAGCAAACAGATCAGTTTTAACAGTGCAGGGCAACGCTACATGATATTTTCATTACATTAAAACACTCAGTTTTTGGTGTTACTGTTCCTTTAAATGTGAACCACACCTTCATGATAAAGGTATCAATTTATACTGAAGAAAATGTAAACTGTAACTTATTCTGTAGCTTTTGCTAGTGTATCCTCTGCTTTTCAATATAGAATGGCACAAAATTTGTTGAGTGAAACTGTCCTCTTTCATTTTACGAAAAAAATAGTAAAACGGAAATTTTACAAAAATTGCAGAAAATGCAATGAAAACAGTCAATAGACATTTTTTCTTCTGCAAAATGAATTCATGACAATGGGTGCTTTTTTCCTTTCACCAAATTGGTTGGTGTCAATCAGAGTTTTTGTTCACATGTTTTACACGTGAAAAATGCATATTTTCAGATAAAGCAAAACACATGGCGGAATTGTTATCGCTCATGAATTTCACAGCAGTCTCACTGTTATGTGATTAGTTCAAATGGTCCCATTTTTGTTAATGACGCTTGTATAATCAGCAAGTTCAGTACTTGAAAAGTGGGGAAAAATATGTTTTACGTTTTTTTTTTTACATCATTAGAATTGATTAAGTATTATTATACCAGGTATGGGATCTGTTATATTATACTGGGTTTTCCCAACATATGGAACATGTACCACCATAGAACTACAAAAAATACATAAAATAAAAAACCTGACTATTTTGCTACCAATATGGATTTCTGAAGGCTAGTTATCAGGCAAGATTTTGTCTACTTATTGCAAAAATAAAGTGAACCTGTTAAAAATTATAGTAAATAGCTAAAATAAATCAAATTACTCAATTTGAAACAACAATGACATCTTTAGGCATTTTTCAGGACAGTGGGCTTTTTTATTTTTGTTGTTGTTTTGGTTTTTGTTGTGTTGTGTCACTTTCAACAGGGCTGTATTTTGGGAATGTGAAGAAGTTATTAAATCCAACATACGGAGGTGCTATATGTAGCTGCTTTGGCAGATGTACTTTCAAGTGATATCTGAGGGAAAAAAAGGAGTAGCAGCTGTTATGACCATGAAGAGTTCTCAGAAGGTCTCATTTTTATTAAATCTCAGCAGCCGACTATAAGTTCAAATCTTTGACTTTATGTAAAGAGCTCTCAAAGTCATACTTCTAGAATGTTTTTTTTAACCATCTGAATTGACTTTTTTATATTTTATGGGTTTGGTATTGAAAATATATGTTTGGTTATTTGTGTTTATTTGAATTTTCTATACAAAAATTATATTTTGTATTATTTATTTTTTATTCCCAAGAAAACCCTTAAAAACGATTCAAATTACAAATTAAAGAATGGATGTGCATATCTAATTTGTTCTAATTTGATCTTGGAAAGAACGTGTGTAGAAGGGGTAAAGTCTGGTGCAAAGTATATTTTAATATGAATTATAGCTATAAATCCTACCACCCCATTCAAACTCAGAAGCTGCTGTTGGGCAATATTTTATTCTGTTATGTTATTGATGCCACATTCCCTCAACACTTTCCTTATTGTCACCCTCTTCTGCTAAATAGACATTTAGGGGCCCATTTATAAAAGCTCACATTTAACTGGTGGAGGTTTTTTAAGGGGAAAATTCTAAATTTTCATGGAAAAAGACTGTAATTTTAGACATCTATTATACCACAAAGCTGCTGAAAATCCAAATACGCAAATACGCCAACTCAAATCTGTTTAGGACATGTAGAAGTCAATGGCAGTTGTTCCTGAAGTTGTTTCTTGATATCGTGATCTGTGCTGGATAATCGAGTTCTTAGAGCATTCAAATGCAAATGAGTATGTTTTTTGCCAATAATGAAGCTATTCATGCCAAAACTCTGGTATAATTGCTCGCACACACTAAGGGGCAGATTTATCATTATTCACAAATTTGAGGGCTTTTAGCCCTAAAATTCGGTAGTAATTCAACTATTGAAAAGGATTTTTATTTGAAGCAGAGTAGGTGGTTCTTCACAGTGAGGACAGTGAGGTTGTGGAATGCACTGCCGGGTGATGTTGTGATGCTCATTCTGTTGATGCTTTTAAGAGGGGTTTGGATGATTTGTTGGACAGACATAATATCAAAGGCTATTTTGATACTAAACTCTACAGTTAGTCAGGGCTGGATTTACATAGCGGGCGCTCCAAGGCCCACTGCCGTTCGTCGCCCCCCATACTCTTCCCCTTATTCACAAATTTTCATCATCAGGACCGGAGCAGTGGGGATTGGTGCAGGGGGAATTAAAAAAAATGATAGTATCTCCTGCATATCCTAAGTGTTTCTGAACCAATGTGGGTGTGGCTGGGCAGCATGCCCCCCCCTAAAATCCTGTCACCCTAGGCCCGGGCCTAGGTGGGCTTTCCACAAATCCGGGCCTGCAGTTAGTATAGCTATGGGCATATATGGTTTGTGTGAAAGAGTGGAGGTGTGTGTGTATGTATGCTGTGTTTTTAATTTGGAGGGGTTGAACTTGATGGACTCTGTCTTTTTTCAAACCAATTTAACTATGTAACTATGTAACTATGAATGGTTATCGAATAGTTTTAGGCTAATTTTTGTGCGCTATTCAATTACATGAAAAAATCGTTCGATTTCACTAAAAAATTTAGAAATTTCCTTCGATCGTTCGAAACATTTTTACAATTCGAACGATCGAGGCGTTCAATTGTAAGAATGGTATTCGAGCAGGTGATAGAAAAAAAGCCTATGGGTGGATTCCCATAGGCTTCTATAGCTATTCGGTAGGTTCAATCTGGCAAATTAGGCAGTCGAATAAAATTTTTAAGTTGAAGTACTTCGAACATCGAATGGTCAAATGATTGAATATTCAATAATTCGATCTATTTGATCTATTTGTTACGCTCGAATTTTGCATATACGGTGATCGAAGTGGCCAAATTTGCATATTTGAATATCCGATAAAATCATACGATCGGAATTCGATCAAATTCGATCAAACTTCTAATTATTCACGTGGATTTTGTAAACCTGCCCCTTTAAGTCTACCACAATTTAGCATCCATTTTGGTAAATCACACAAAAGTTGCAACAAATCATTTTTGTGCTGAAATGGCATCAATTCAATTATGGCGTTCATAACCACTTTAGCATCTGGCTATTGACACACCCCACTAAGGGATCCCCTGAAATTGCCTGAAGGGGACATATACAGATCACTGAAAGTTGCAAGGTAGCATGTGTGAACAAAATGATTTTCTAAATAATAACAATGCATGCTCAAATTCACAAAGTTCACATTGTAGTGCTTTGCTCTTCCATTTCGAAAAAGCCAGCAAGACATGCTCAGCCATAACCAGGTCATCTCTAAAGAGGAAAAACAACAGCACTGCACTGCAATCAGGGCAATCCATAAGTTTGCTTACAGTCTTTGAAGAAAGATACTAATAAACATAAAAGTCCCTATAGCTAAAGGAAGATGAATCCTATGAGAAAGTGTAAAAACTATTATTCTGAGGTGGAACATATCTCAATTTTACTTTTGAAATGTTGTAAACATTGAGTATGGGACATTTTGTCTCCCAAACCCAGAGTAAACACCAAGGTCTCGAACAGGGCTCACTGTTCTTCCTTTAACAACCACCTTTCAACTTGGGAGGAGCTCTCTGCTACTGGGATGCTGGCAGCAGCAGGGAAGGACCAAGGGAAGAACTCTGGACAATCAAAGGAAACTGTTGGATTCTAATTGGCCTGAGGCCTATATAACCTCTGAACTCAGGTTAATTTCTGTGCAACCCTCCATGTCTTTAACAGCATATATTTTCATATAACAATAATGATTTGATAAAATGCAGTTTTTTTTACAGAATATACTGTAACAGCTAAAATGTGGAACCTAATAACTCATGCCAGCGGGACAGGAAATAAGTTTAACTTTCTGCCCAGATACCAAGTTATCCTTAGCATTATGACATAGAAATGTTTCTAACCAATAATCTGTCAGACAAATCCTGACTTCTGAAATCCTGACCCTGCCTGGTAACTGATTCTTCTATTCCATAACCCCTCTGATTGATCTGCCTGTTGACTCCGCTTGTACTCTGCCTGCACCGACCCGGCCTGATTTGACTATGATTTCTGTCTACACCTTGTACTGTGACCTTCTGCCCAAAAGACTTTGCTTTACTGTCATGCCCCTTTGCTCATCCAGAACCCTTCTCTTTGCACCTCTCTTATTAAGACCTGGCAGCATCCAATTATCCGATGGCTCCGAGGGTGAAAGGCAGTTGTTAGAGGCAGAAGCAAGAGCCGAGTGCCAGGGTGCTTAGCATTGGTTCTGGTTTTAGGGTGCTGACCGTGACACTTGTATTTTGAATATTATATTGTATGTATGTGTTTATATATACTGTATATTGTGTGTCAGTCCCTATGCTCAGGTACATGAGCATGTGCTGGAAAAGAATATTGAGAGTTACTGGAGCATCTTCAGGGGACCAGATTTTCCCAGCAAAAGTAATGTGTGGTATGTCTAACCTCTTACTTTTAGTTCTTAAAACTAAACATACAGTATCCCTCCAATCTGTGTAAAACAGAAGGAGCACATCTATAAAATATTAATTCCCAGTCACCAAACACCTACCAGACTTCAAAACATTTCCCCGCTCACTCTCCACTGTACTAAAGGAACTGCCGAATCCAAGGTACATTACAACATATTTTATGTGACTGCCCAATATCCAAGTCATTGAAGAAAAAGTCTCCTTGTCAGCCTGTGCCCTTTCCTGTCTTATTCCTGAAAAAATGTTTACTCTTCTTTTGGAGATACCCCTGAAGAATATAAGCACGGCCAAATTTTGGCCAATAAAATGACAGCAAGATTTTCAATTTGATTTGAATTCAAGGCTGGGACGTACCTGAACAACTTTTGAGCTACAAGGTCTTACCACTTTAGATATTGCCAGCTTATCATTAATGATTTACTCTTCTTCACTTACTTACTGCTGTACTACAAAATGTCTACTGCTGAATAGACTTTTGCTTTTGTGGGCCAAATAAGTACAGTATATTTCTTTCTCCTAACCTTTGCATGACATGCACAACATAAATTGTGTATTCTCAGTCTGTTTTACAATTGACTTTGTGAATTCTCTCTTAAAGAGATTTTGATACTTGAAACATTTTTACAAAATGCATCACTTAATGGCACTCTTCTTGGAGAACCCTGCATTGAAATCCATTCTTCAGAATTTTTTTTTTTAATATTTATTTTTGAAAAAAGTAATGGAGCTAGGCATGTTCTTAGCTTCCTAGGTGCCTTCAGACTTGTGCTCTAGTCAACCTCAGTCACTCTGCTGTGCTGGAAGTTGGAGTGATAAAACTTCCCCCAGCAGGACAATAGAAAGGTAACAAGATAGCTTACCATGAGGTAACAATAGCTTAGTTGAAAGCAGTGCTAATGTGAAGTACTAGCTCTTTCAGGATCAGGCACAATGAGCCGAGAAAGCTGCCTCCACACCAATGCTACAACAGCAAAAAAATACATTTATTGGTTCAAGAATAAAATTTTAAATGCTGGAATAAATTATTTGCAATGCACACAGTGTAATTTAGAAAAAAATAACTCAACCATAAACATCGTAACTGAATCCCTTTAATAAAATATGTTACAAAAAAGTATTTACAGTATCATATTCCGTTATAATAATTGAGTCCAGCCATTTCTCTAAGCTCCACAGGATGCCACACACAAGCCTTAAAAGCCCTTTTTATTATCAACTACTTATGTTTAATTTGCCTATAAGCAGAGGGGGGTGAAAGAGTTTTCACTTATTAATTATTACCACCAAATACAGGCTGTGATTTTCTCATCTAGCCTGAATAGGTTGCAGTGGATCACTACCCAATTCACTTTGTAAGATTCTCAATAATCCTGAGACTATAGTATTTTTTGTGACTTACATGCTCTACTACAACGTGGAAAAAGAAATGTTTCCCTCAGCAAACCCAGTAATGCATAAAATATTTTATACAAGGCACTTTATGTTCTGACAAGTTATTCTAACTTTTATGTGCATGTTATAACATGCAGATTCACATCTTTGTCATTCCTCTGCCGAGACTTTATTGCAAATGAACTTCGTTCCCAAAATGAGCCTTTTATCTTTGAATTAAGTGTTGCCATCATTAAATAGTTATTTCAAATGATTATTATAACTCAACTAAAATCGCTGCAGTCAAAATAATTATACATCACAATGTCGTTTTCCTTTGTCAAATGAGCAAATCTATTATCCTTATCTTTGGATTCATTATTCACTATAACGTCTGTCAGAATGTTCTTTCCAAAGTGCCCTCTCCATAGAAATCGACAAGTTGACAAAAAGAAGTAGACAAGGTGTTAGAGAAGGTCACATGTCAATCAAGTTCTATTTTTACATTGGAAGACAAGAGAGGCCCTTACTAAGCACCACCATATCTATGAAACCTTAAGATCATGTCGATAAGATCACTTTCTCTAATCACTGGTTTATTTGTCCATTATCCTTGCCTTTATGTCTCAAGACTTCCCTCTTCTCATCTCTTTGGCGTGGGTTGACACAGCTTTGGCTTTGAACTTTGCTATTGATCTAGGAGGATGCTTGATAGAATATTGGGTGTCAGAGCACCCAGAAGTAGATATTTCTTATTAAAGTAATTCATGCTTTAACACGAGTAAACCCTCTCATGTATAATAAAGTGCAACCTTTCTACCTTGGTTATTTCGCCAGTTTTCATATGCTTTGATAACAGTCCAACATTTTACTGTAATTATTATTTTTAATCTTATAAAGTGCTTGTTATTGTAATAGACATTATTCGTAGAATCAAAACTTTGAACCCACACCCCAGAGATCTACTAATCTAATTGATTTCCCCAAAGTCAAACACAATGGACGCACTAATTATGGGAAAAGATCTAAGGCAAATATACAGCTTTGTGTTTGAGTCCTAATATCCTGTGAACACTCCTTGACAAAATAATGCAGCATAATTGTGCAGAACTGTAAATGGAAATGTGCAGAGAGAAATATTGATAAATAATATATTAGGTGTTCAAGGTCTAGACATAAGATGTTAAATAATATTTGAAGATTGGACCATTAAACAGTGGCCTCTGGCCTATCAAGCCCTAGCAAGCCACTCTTGACATACAGGTGTGGGATACGTTATCTGGAAACCTATTATCCAGAAAGCTCTGAATTATTGGAAGGCCAGCTGCCATAGACTTCATTTTTAATTAAAATTTTAAAAATGA
>CM044441.1:146434099-146449420 GCA_024363595.1 Xenopus borealis
AAAGCAGTGATCCCCCACCAATGGCCAGTGTGAAATGTGTTGCTCCCCAACCCCTTGGCTGTTGCATCCAATGGCCTCCAAGCAGGTGATTGTTTTTAAATTCCAGGTTTGGAGGCAAGTTTTGGTTGTACAAAATCCAGATGTACTGCCTTTTGTAGGCTGCCAGTCTACATAGGGCTATAAAATAGCCAATTTCTACCAGCATTTAGCTTCTCAACTCTGCCAGATCTATACAAAGATTTTTCTACAGGACATACATTGTATGTGAACACTATATATGTGTAACACTAACAGCACAGACAGTGGGAACAAACTCTGCAGTCAATAAAAAACAATACAGGTATGGGACCTGTTATCCAGAATCTTTGGATCTTCATACCTTAAAGGAGAAACAAAGCTACCAAACAGTATATTGCCAATAGAGTAGACACAGTAGTGCAAACTAACACTAGATTTATTCTGCAGAATGCTTTACCATACAGCTCTAGAAGCTCTCTCTGTTTGTTTAGTATAGCAGCTGCCATAATAGCTTGCTGTGATATCACTTCCTGCCTGAGTCTCTCCCTGCTCACTCATAGCTCTGGGTTCAGATTACAGCAGGGGGAGGAGGAGGCGGAAGGGAGGGGGTGAGTGGCAGAGGAGCAAACTGAGCATGCTCAAGCCCAAGCCCTGGGGGTTTATGCTGAAAACAGGAAGTCTGATACAGAAGCCCATGTATAACAATGTTGTGTTTCTTTTGACAGCGGCCTCAGAGAAGCATTACTTTGAGGGTTTATTGTTATATTTATATAGAGTTTTCTGATAAAGCTTACTAAATTTTAGCCTTTCCTTCTCCTTTAAGTCTACTAGCAAATCATGTAAACATTAAATAAACCCAACAGGCTGGTTTTGCCGTCAATAAGGATTAATTATATTTTAGTTGGGATCAAGTACAAGTTATTGTTTTATTATTACAGATAAAAAAAATTTTTAAATGTGGATTATTTGCATAAAATGCAGTCTATGGGAGAAGATCTTACCATCATTTTTGAGGATGGTGGATGCCATACCTGTATCTATAAATATACACATTTGCAATTTTAATTGTAAAAACACAGGAAAAAGTGGGATACTGACCCGAAAAGCTTACTATCTAAATGTGTGGTCTAATTCTCGTTATTCCTGTAAAGTATAAATACAGAGAAGGAAAGGATGAAGCTAGAATAAGAAAGGGACTTCATTATTTAACACGGTCTGTTGCTAATCTCTGTGTGAAGAGCACTTGCGAATTCTGATGTCCTGAAGCACAATCCGATCTCCTGCTCCTGTTCTCTCTCTATTATACCTTCACCTATTACTTTGTGCTCAAGTCAGGGCCCCTGGGATCGGGGAGATCTTGCTCACATTCTGCTAATTGAAACCAGAAGCAACTGCCACGGGGAGATCAGGTGACTTGTCGGAATACGTGAAGGATTTGCCAGGGATGAAGGAAAGCAGAGACATTATTACTTGTAGGGGCAGGATATTTTAATGCGCTGGTAATTTACTCAGTGCCTGTAAATTACACATTAACCCGCAGTCAACTGCACTCACAGCTTTGCAATTTCATACGTGCCAAGGAAAAAACATAAAGTATGACCTGCATGTACCAGACTCACAAGTGTCACAAATGCAAAAATATGGAGAACTGTATATTAATTTCAAACTGAGAATAAATGTATTACAAGTTTCACATTTCACAACCAGAGTGCTGCATACTGAGATCTACAGAGAAATATGATTGTATTATTATAAGGGATACAGGCAACTCTGAGTATCACTCATGTATTATAAGGGATAATGTACCCCCTACTGTAAATGATAAGGATATTAGAAGTCACTGAGGGGTTCTGTGCACCAGTCACATATTTAGGGATAATGATACATTTCGATAAAATGTAAAAGTATAAGAATTTACTGAATACTGATAAAGGATTGGGGGGCATTTGTATTTAGTTGAAGTCTGATTAAAATAGGTTTAATTCTGAGGATAATTCCTATCTTGTATCCTTTTATACTCTGCATTAGGCACGTCAATGTTGAAATGACAAATTAAAGCTAAATAAATGTACATCTCCTTTTAGGACCGCTTACTGCTGAAAATCCAATCTATAATACACCTGCCCCCAAGGATCTTATCATTTCTTGTCACCTAAATATTTTAAAGCAACAGGCATTTCTCTTTGCACTATATAGGGCTGATATTTTAGTCTTAGTGGTAAAATGGAACAATAGTAAGCAATCAGATTGTAGCTTTCATTTTTTTTTTCTTGTAGAAGAGTGATAACCACTGCTACTGCTAATTGGTTTCTATTAGAAACTGCACTGGTGCAATCTAGAGCCCATGCTAGTAAATTAGCCTATGATGTATAGGTATGGCATCCGTTATCTGGAAACCCCATTATCCAGAATGCTCCGAATTACGGAATGCTCTTCTCCCATAGACTTCATTATTATAAAATAATAAATATTTTTCCTTTTTCTGTGTAATAATTAAACAGTAGCTTGTACTTGAACCTGGCTAAGGTATCATGAATCCTTATTGGAAGCTAAATCAATAAGTATTGTATGAAGACACAAATTACAGAAAGATCCATTCTCCAGAATACTCTAGGACCTGAGTTATGCCGGATAATAGCTCCTATACTTGTTCATGTTAAAACTTCCTAAAGCAGACATAACCAGACTTTTACTCTTGCCAAATATATCTATCTATGAAGGTTAGCACATGGAACCTCATAAAAAACAATGTAGACATCAATGTTAATATTAATTTTGTATTACTTTATTTCCAATGTATACAATGGGTCACATTAAAATCTCCCCTTGAATTCAAATAACTTGAGATCTATATTTCAGGAACAATCTAACAGAAAGAAAAATCTAAATTTAATCAAACAAAAAAAAAATGCTGGAAAAAGAGAGAGAGAGAGAATGTCTGTTTGGGAATTATTATCCTTAGTCTTGTATTTTTTATAGCTACTAATAAAGCTCGGATTAATGGAAAGAAAGAAGGTTTCCATAGGAACTGTCTCAGATCCATTGGATGCAGCATTTTCACACACCTGATCACTCAAATACTGTAGCTAAAATGTCTAATGTCTAATGGCTTTACTCTTCAGCATATTCTACCTGTTCTGAAGTTCAATGCAACATGTCTAAGGAAATTCTACTTCCTAGTCTTTATTCCACATAGCAACATTCTTACAATATTGAAGATGCCAGAAAGGTAATTTATTATTCTACTAGGCAAGGATGAGTGAATGTATGCTGCTAATACATATTTGCATTTCATAGACAGGGCAGCTAGATATAGGGCTCACCTTAAATGGGGTCATACACTATAAGATCCGCTTGTTTGGCCAAACCCAATATACCTACCTAAAGCAGGGCGATATGGGGTTAATCAAGCCCTAGAGCCAAACGATCAGATTACAACTAATTAAATGGGTGCTGATGGGACAAGGGTGTGCTCAACTATGTGATCCAGTCCTTGATAGCCAAGAAAAAGCAAACCTGCCTGCCTGATGTTTGGCCTTATATTGATCAGGGAGACCAATTGGAAAGCCCCATACAGGAGCAGATAAGCCGCTGAATAAGTTTAAAGGACCGATATCAGAAGCTTTAATCTGCCCATGTATGGCCACCCATAGTTGGAAGAAAAAGTTTGAGTTTCTCTGAGAATTTTTGCACTTTGCTGGTACAGGGTCTCGGTGACACGGCGAGGCTTAGTAAGTGGAAACTGCTGTCAGTCAGACCCATTTACTAATCGGTGGAATTTGAGTGGTATTAGAACTTTTTGGAACCATAATTAAACTCTGTTTCTTTAAAATTGCAAATGCCATGAAAGATACAAGTTCTGAATAAGAAAAGTATGAACAAAAATAGTTGTTGAAAAAATTTGTAAACCCAGAATTTTTCATAAATGAATGAAAAGTTTGTACGACAAGGACTATTTACTAAACCTCAAATTTATCTGGTTGGGCTTTTTGGGGCAAAAACTAAAAAAATTTCATAGAAAAAAACCCATGAATATTTCAGGGTTTATTATACCCCTAAACTGTAAAAATCCTGAATCTGAAAATCTAACATCTCATACCTGTCACGGTCCTGTAATTGTAGAGGCATCAATTTCAATTTGAAATTATTGTGGTCTGCACTAGATATATGTAGCCCAAAATGCCAAAAAATTGGTGTTTTCGGACAAAACCCCCAAAAAAATTTAGCAAATCTTGCAAAAATCTGACAATAGTTTTGGTCCATTTTATTGGGTTTTTTCCTGATTCAATAAATTTAATTTTAAAATGAATAAATTAGGTCAAATAAGGCATGGGCGTTTGTTCATGGTTTGAAAAAAGTCTGAGTTTAGTAAATAACCCCTTGATCTCTGAAAACCTCAAAAACTATAAATGAATGACAGATCATGTCAGTAGGCTGGGGCCTACTGTATCCAAACATATGGGTTTATGCAATAAAAGACACTAAAAGGCATGTCTACTACAATTGGAGATAAATATCTCCGGAGAGCTTGCCTATGGAAATCAGCAATTAGATTTAAACAGTCAGCAAGTTAGAAAACAAAAGCAAAGATCTGATTGATTGCTGTGGGCAACATCTCCAGAATTCTCGGAGATATTTATCTTCAATGTTAGTAAACATGCCCCTAAGTTTGCCTAGGTGCAGTAACCTATAGCAACCTATCAGCAGGACACATTTAGTGGTGCTTCGCATTTTTACTGAAATGGAAGACATTTTCAAAGGCGTAACAGATAATAAACAATGAATAGAATTCCCCAATTTTACTTTGCTGAAATTTTTTTTACATTTTTTTAAATTTCACAGTGAATTCTTTCCCAATGAATTACAATTTATGAAAAATGTTTCTTATTCAATATGCATTAAAGTCAATGAATGGTTTGGAGTCAATGAATTCATTGGAGTCAATGGACAATTTTACATTTTACACCAAATGCACTGAAATCAATTGGTATGTTTTGAAACAGTTTTTCTATTTAATCATAAACCAGTAGCTTGTAATTGATCTAAACTAAGATATAATTATTCCTTATTTAAGGCAAAAACAATACTATTTGTTTTAATTAACGTTTAAATGACTTTTTAATAGACATAAGGTAAAGAGATCCAAATTACAGGAAAATCATAACTGGTCCCATACCTGGAGATGTTTTTGTCTACAGCCTTACCATGCACTGTAGGTGCTAAGACTCACTAAATATATTTCCATGGCAATGGGAACCTGCTGAGCCCCAACTGAAACAGTGCTCAAGGAAATTTATAGAAGATGTATTATCGAGACTCGTTAAAAGTGTGAAATACACACATAGCACTTAACACATTGTTGGCTGGTTGCTTCAGATCCATGGTAGGCTTCCAACTCTATTGTTCATTCACTGATATCAATGGGCTAGCAATAAAAAGCAAAACTCCATGCTGAAAGTTGACATTGCATTTATATACATAGTATTCTTAATGGAGAACAGAGGAGAATGTGCATATAATACTTTTCACAAGTGATAGGTGAATCTATGCGATAAAGTCAATGGGCATCAAATGATTTTTGCAAAAATGACGCGATGAATCAAAAAATGAGACGTGACTCGTTTTGTCTATTTTTCGCCAATTCGCGAATTTCGCTGGAAATTCGCAAATTTTTCGGCAAAGCAAAACGGGATAGATTCGCCCATCACTACTCCCAAACCTCAACTAACTAAATCACTTTGGCAGAATTCTGTAATATTACTGACAGACCGGGAGCTCCCGGTGCGAGCTGAAATGACAGTAGACGTGCATGCGCATTAACAAAAGCGGCCCCAAACAGTGACCGCTTTTCACAATGATCATGACGTCACATGCGCGAAAATGCTCATGCGCATCCACTGTCATGGCGGCTCGAACCGGGAGCTCCCGGTCTGTCAGTAATATTACAGAATTCTGCCAAAGTGATTTAGTTAGTTGAGGTTTTGGGAGTAGTGATGGGCGAATCTGGCCCATTTTTTTGCCTGCACCTTTGGTTGGGGGGTAACTTTTTAGGTACCCTTTAAAGATGTTTATACATCACATTATCATACACTTAGGCTAGTAATAGGTAGCACTGGAAGAACTGATTTACTATGCCCATTTTGCACTTTGCAGGTTTCTATGACACATGTTTAATGTGGCTGGGATGATTGAAAATGTGGGTATTTAAGCTCATTGTATGATGTATTTACACATCCTGATGATGGACCGAAACGCGTAGATGTCTGAACCTTCTTGATTTATAATATAACATTTTTTCTACTATTGCCTTGAGTGCTCTGATTATTTATCCATATATATACGTATATATATATATATATATATATATGTAGAGAGAGTACATAGAGATATATAGATATACAGTAGATGCAATGCTGCCACATTCCCTGCACTAAAATGCAGACGTTTGTGTTTTCATTTTATCCACTACTTGTAATGGGCAGAATACCTATACCAGGTCATAGTATCAGTGCCCTTTGCCTCCAGCTCACATTACACAAGGTTTAAAGATAAAATTCCATCTTGCATTTTCTGTGAGAAACCTACTAAGCATTTTATCCTCCATTGGGCATCCATTATTAAGTAATACGCTGAGAGTAAAGGAAATGTAAAAAAAAAAATTTCAGGATACAGTAATGTTTCAGAATTATATATTAATAATGAGATGTCTGAATATTGATGCTGCTCAATGAACTTCATGATTCAGAACCAGTTCTTCTTACTGCCAAATGTACTGAAATCTGTTGGCCAGAGAGAAGATTATTGCCACCAACATTTCCCTTTATAGTATTCGTCCCAGATAAAACACCAGTAAATTGGACATTTCTATTTAAAACTTGCTTTTGCTTTGTGAATGTGAATTCCTATCTTTTAAATTATTTACTAAAAATATCAGCTTTAATGTATATTTTTTACCTTTCATAAACCAACAATTACAACACACTTCTTGAAAATTATTGGTCTCATTTCCAATGCAAGACACAACCTGAGAAGTGCAAAGACTTTTTGTTTTCCTTTGCAGACTGAGCCCTGTATTGTGTAACTTGTCACAGACCCAGGGCCAGACTAGGGTGTGCAGGGCCCACTGGGGCTTCTACCCCAGGGACCCCACACCCCCCCTCTAGGGCTGGATGCTCACCCACCACTAGGCCCAATCCCCACCCATGCACCATTACTTAACCTTTGACAAGATCAGGGAGGGTGGCAGTGGGGAAGCAACTAGGAGTCCATAATCAGATCTGGATTAAGGGAGAGAGGGCTGCAGGGGTGGACAGGATTGATGGAAGGAGGGCAGTGGGAGAGCAATGGGAAAATCATATTGGGTCTGTATCGAAGCCCACTGGCCTGCTGGCCCAGTCTAACCCTGTGCAGGTCTCTGGGCTCACTCTTCAGTGTTGGCTGTGTTACTTGGCATTGTATTGGTGAGGGGTGGCCAGGGAGAGGTACTTTGGTGACTAATGAGGGCCAGATGATTGAATCACCCCAGCTTTATAGGTTTGCCAGACTCAAAGTTTTGATAATGAAATACAGTAATAGTAATAGTAATATGTAATAATGAATATTATTGCTCTGCAGAACAAACAATATCCAGGCTCTATAGAGTGCACTGCTTACCTGGACAGTAGGGATGTCTTGGGGGTCTATCCTGCTCCCTCTTGCTTGATACTTGCCTGTCTCTTAAAACCAGAAGACCAAAGGAGGGAAATGTAATAAAAATGCAAATATTTACTACATGTCTATTAATCTATAAAATTCTAGCCAACAGTATTTTTTACTAGTTCGCTGTTTAAAAGCAGGAACCTAATATGTTGCTATGGGTTACTAGACGTAGACCAAATTGTGGCCTTTATACATTATGCCAAGTTTAGAATACAGTCCTGATTGACAACATGTGACACAACCATACACTGGGGGTTATTAAGCATGCCTTTGGTGTCTATTCTCTTAAAACTTAAGACTTAAGTTTGCACTTTGCACCTTATCTAGGGCAAAGTGCAGAGAGCTGTTCCAGTAGTGCAATTAAGCCCTGTCCTTAACATTTGACAGGGCTCCATTCAGACCTGTAACTGCGCAAGTTAGGGGACAAATGGGAGGTACATACATGCCTCCACTGACCACCTCTGATGAATATAGATCAGGCAGCACTGTATTCATGGGGTGAACTTAGGTCTCTGCACTCTGTTTTGCACTCTCTGTACCCTGTCTCCTAAGTGCAGGGCAGACCACAAAGAAACATTGTGATTTTGTGCACCCTACCTTTCATGTTTTAAATAAACTCTACTATTCTCTATTGAAACTAATACCATGCATCAAATAAAAATACTCCCTCTATATAGTATATACTAATTATTGAATGTTCAAAAGTTCATTATAAATTTGTCAGGTAGTCGCCACATAAATCATACTGTACCTACTGACTTTTCATTGGTCCTATGGACAGTGCAACTAAAAAGCAATACATTCTACTGAAAATGGGTGGTGTAGAGTCTTCTTTATCTGGGGTGTGATCAAATGCCTTTATCTGTACTGTGTCAAAGGCAGGCCTAATATATTCTGATGGTCAGGGGCACAAGACTTTCGGCATGGCAGAAGAGCTGTGGAAAATTGTGGAAAGTTCATAAATAAACATGTGTATCCCAAGGGGGAAACTTTCTGAGACAAATGAGTGGGGAGTTGGTTCAGCTAAATGCTCCTCACAGGAATGCCTGCCACATTGTATCTCAAAATATCTGTAATATTTATCATATATATATATATATATATAATTACTGAGCCAAATGGTCAACAAAAATGTATAGTCAAGGGTCAATCCTTATGGTGGAAATACTGACTCACCAGATGCCTGAAAAGATGGGTAGATAAGGGAGCCACCAAAAGAACTCAGCTCTTATTTATATCCATGAAAAGTACTGAGCAATTGTTTGCTAATTCATATTCATATAAGGGTTCAGTCTGAGGAATTTGAAATTTGAATTTGAAAGTGTATCTTTGCTTTTATTTATCTAACTTCATGTTTTCAGCATGAATGGGAGGCTTTGTAAAATGTTATGTTGATTGGCCAACATAAAGCTCATTTTATGCAACTCCCCAGCTTATTCTGAATGAAAACCCCCAGACTTCTCAGCTTGTGCCTTTTGGGAGCTTCGGGTCAGCAATTACTAGTCAGCCAGATGGTGTTTCCCAACAACGCTGTGGACTGATTAATCCTAGCAAACAGTGGGGGGTGTTACACCATTTTGAAAAGAATCTATAAGGAATTCTGTGCGCATTTTACATCTTTGAAATATTTCCCTGAATCATTAACCATGATATAAATCTAACGCTGCAAACGTGTCTTAAAAATCAATTAGTGACTCACACTGAGTGATCCGACTTTCAAGCTAGCCCCTTCTACTTCACAAGCACTAATTGCAAGCTTATTAACTCAGTAAAAGTACATGAAACAAAAAAAATACTCTCAATGTCCTCCCAAAGCAGATCTATTAGGGTTTCAGAAAGAGGAAATTGCGATGTGAGCCCTGTTTAATTCTACTCATGTTTATGTAGTATGTAAGTGTAAGGTATAATCTCCACATTGCCGGTACATCAAGCAACTCTTTTTGTTCCTCACAGCCAGTAGACTATTTCTGTGCCAGAGAGATGTGTGATAATCAGTTTTTTCCGTGGCGGAATAATGATACTCACAAGTTGGAGGAATCTCTATACTAGCCATTGGGTCACTCGGTATCTTCATATAATTAAAGTCAAGTGAATTCTCAAGGATAAGCATATCAGCCAACATTGGGGCTATGATTACACACATGTGCCTGTTTCCGAACATTCACTTACATGCCTAACTAACAGCATTAAGCAGATTAATCTTCACCATGAAATATGTCTTCTCAATGTGGCCAGAGTACTGTGGATTTAAATGGTAAATGATAACGATAGATTTTCTTTAATTCAGTATTATTCAATTTAACTGAATGGAATGAAAATCTGTTTTATCAAAATGTCTAGCTTTATTCTTAAAGAAGGTAAAGCAAATGGCAACTATGACTTAATTTTTCTTTTAGTTCTTTTTTCAACCCACCTATACCTATAGAAAGTTCTATGAAGTTTCTACTGACTGACTGTAATTTTATCCTTGTCTAAATTCATTGTCATTTGCTGTCCCCTTCCATTGCCTTCTTGTATTTTTAGCATTACAAACATTAAATGTGAGGCATCCTACAGTATCCTTTCTTGTTGGGGCTGATTCTTGTAATAAATCTGGATATTTATATTCAGGGTAAGACTGGGCAGGTGGGACACAAGGAAAAAGCCCAGTGGGCTGCATCCCTTGTAGGCCCTGCTGACCCATTTTCTATCCTGGCTATATACTTTAAGCACAAATAGGCAAGGAAAGACTGTTAAGAGTGAAAGAGTTCATGACTTGGTAGCCCGGGACATCCCAGTCCAGCCCTGGACCTATTGATCACAATTTAAGAAAGTAATTGGAGAAAAACATATTTTTGAACTTTTTACATTTAAATTTTCTTAGTCCTGAAAATAAATGGAAAAGAGTGACTTTGTTGGGATTGATGTGTATTATTTTTGTTTTTTAATGTAGGTATCTTTCCTGTATATTCCTGTCCAATTCAGTGTCAACACTCTCTGATAGTGATGAGCAAACATTTGCATCCAGTTTTGGAGCAAAGAAAACTCCCATATACTCTAAAAGATAGTAAAAAAAAAAAGTTCTGTAGTTTGAAAAAGTCACAAATTTGACTTTAATACATTTTGAGAATTGTCACTGTTTCACAAATTTTGAGCGAAGCTACTATAAATGGGACAGATTTGCCCATCTCCAGTAGTTTTCTAGAAGCTAGTCAATAGACACCAGATAGGGGTGGGTATTGGTATTTTAAAGCTTTCAGGAAAGTGCTTCTGAGGTTGGGCTTTAGCCAGTAGGTACTTGGTTATAGGTACTGAATTGCTTAAATCACAGTAATGGCCATAAAAAAAACTACATAGACTCCAATATGCTGTATTGTAAAAAAAAATATTCTTGTGATTGCGAGAAACAATGCTCATTGACTTACACTTTGAGAATATTCGCCCCCACTCCCAAAAGCTTTGGGATAAAATTAATTCAAGATTTACTGAGTGTAAAAACCATGAAAACCTCTAATACAAAACTTCATCAGGCCAAAGTGTCAACGTCCTACATAAATCAATGGGAGTTGATACTATCAATTCTGACTTTAAGAGGATTTCAGATTTTTCTTTCGCTAGGAATTGACCAAAGAATTAAAATCTTTTGAGGTTTTTCAAAGTATTCATATTCACATTTTTAACACATTGTTCAGGGTAAATTTCTGTTTACTTTTTCAGATTTACCTTTTTATTCAGATAGGTGACTACAAAACTGATGGTTGCACATTTACTCCTTGCACATGGTTGGTATTTACCAAATTACCTTGCAAAGCCACCTTAGATAAATGCCATCCATTATTATTCAGTTTAGTCTTTCCACTGCTTCATATCAGTGCAAAAAACAGTGTATGCATTGCTTTAAATGCAATGGCCTCATGAAGTATTAACAATATTAATTTGACTATAAAGTAAAAAAGTGATAGTTTCAGATTTTGTGATACCACCATACATTTGTTCAAAGAAAGAAAGAGTCAAAGCTTAATTCAGCAGTTTGTGCAGAACAAACATCGGTGAGTGCAAGTTTCACCCTGAAAATTATGCCTATAGAGTATAGACTAATGGGTGAAGTTTAAAGAAGACAGTTCAGTCAATGGTATATGCTTAGACTATTGTTTGACCATGTTCCTATGCATTGTTAGTTACAGATAATTGTAGAACAATGAGTGTAGGATGTCTGGGAGACAGCAATACCATATTCTAGTACCATATTCTAGTAAGACTGATGTTTTCTGCCCTTTTTTGGGGAAGTTCAGAAATTTAAAAAAAATAAAAAATCAGAAGGCACACACGGCAGCTATAGTGCAAAAAAACTTTCAATAGTTTATTGGAGATCTCCACAATGTTTCGGAGGTACAACCTCCTTTCTCAAATGTTGTGGAGATCTCCAATAAACTATTGAAAGTTTTTTTGCACTATAGCTGCCGTGTGTGCCTTCTGATTTTTTATTTTTTTTAAGTTTGAGACCCTATGCAGCAAGGTTTTCAGAAAGAGCACCACATCATAATTTACACAGTCTTTTGGACTATTGTATCTTTAAGTTCAGAAATTTGCTCAGGCTGCCCTTAACTGAAAATAATGTTAATTATATAAATATTAAAGAAACAAAATAGTCTATTTTTCACTATCAGTAATTATCCTGCCTCTCCATCCACTGCTTTAACCCTGTATTGAACAATCTTCACACATTCAGAATTCCAGGATAAAGTCAGAATCAGTATTGAACCCTGTTCATCTACAACTTATCGGGCTAAGAGAATTGGGTAAACTTTGCCAAAATCATTAGATTACCCCAAAGAACTTGTGTACAAAAGATTATTATTTTTTTCACACCAAGGGGCCCATTTACTAACAATCAAATTTTAATTTTTTCCTCGAATCGCTAATGTAACGATCGGCACCCAAAACCAGAACAATTGCTAAGCACCCTGGTCTCGGCTCGGCTTCACCAGTAGTGTGACCGCCTTTGGCTTCGGGAGGAGCCCTCAGCTTGTGATTTATTGAGGGGTAGATTTATCAAGGGTTGAGTTTCAAGGTGATTGAAGTTTTTTTTTAAACTCTCATCAACTTGAAATTCAAATTTTTAAAGAGACCGTACATGATAAATTTTTATATTTAAATCTTCAAATTTCTTTAAAATTTTAATCTAATTTGGATTATTCCCTAGTCAAAGTACACTACAATTAGCTCAAAATCCTAATTTAAATTTTAAATTTTTCAGTTTGACCCTTGATACATCTGCCCCTTAGTGTAAAAACCGCAAAAACTAATACAAAACTTTGCCAGGTACATTGTACAGTATGATGTTGTGGTTCTATAAAAGTTAATGGGAGCATCTCTGATCCTATTGAACAGTTCAATTAATTTATTTTAGTTTTTTTGCTAGATGTCTGAAAAACTAAAATTTTAGGTATTCATATTTTTTTAGAGCATATTTTTTATTCATACTTTTTTATTCAGATTTTTTTTATAATTGTCATGGCATTCTTAGTTTTTGAGTATGTGAGATTAGTAGCAGTTTCAGAAACCTTCTCCACAACCCTGTTATAGAGCTTACTGTTATGTTTTGGTAGCCGAGGATGATCAGAGTTTAACAGTTTATTAGCAGGTTCATGCAGCCATTACACATCAGCAGCCAGCACCTTAAGGAAAGTGTCTTTTAAGATGTAGATTGTCCTTGGCTGTGTTTTCTCCTAGGTGCCATGTCCTTAAAGTCATATCTGGACATAAACCTCCTGTCTCTGTGAGCACTCCCATAGGCTTCTGAGGCTAAGTCCTGATCGAATAGGATTCGTACGATCGAAGTCTTCGATCGTTTGAATCGTACTAATCATTCGAATGATCGAATTATTTCTTTGATCAGTCGAATGATTTCTTCGACTGATCGAATAGATTTGTATTCGATCGTCGAATGATCGAATATCGAATAAAAGGTAGCCTAGAACTATTCGATTACCATTCGAAAAAATTATTTTTGGGGAATAATAATATAATAATAAATTTGCCCCATAGTGATAGGCGAATCAATCCCGTTTCGCTTTGCCGAAAAATTTGCGAATTTCCAGCGAAATTCGCGAATTGGTGAAAAGTTCGCTAAACGAGTTGCATCCCGTTTCTGACGCGCGTCGCGTCATTTTTCGAATTTTCGACAGGCAAATTTTCACTCGAATTCGCCATGAATTCACGACTGGCGAATAAATTTGCCCATCACTACTAATACTTTAAAACAGCATAGAAGGCACTGTACATGTGCATCACAATGCCTGTACATAGCGACACCTAAATGCACCTTGCACAAACACCACAATTACAATCTAAGTTTGCTTAGTGAGACACAAGCTTATGAAAATTCAACATGTCCTCAGGAAGAAGACACAGATGGTAGCTAATGCCTACATGACTCTACTGATGCTAACTTTTTGCAAATTATTTTAAATAAATTTCAATTACAAATCCCAAAACTGAAAAAAAAAAATCACGCAGCTTCTACGATATGAATTCTTCAACTTGTACAAATATTGTTTTAGAAATGAAAATTTTGCTTGATAATTTTGAATTTGAGGATGTCTCTGCTTTAAAACAATTTAAACAAACAACAAATTTACATTTAATTCTGTCTGGAGACTTTAGTATTTATTGTTATTTTCTAGGCAGACTTAAGCAGTGTATTTTTGCATACATATGCTCTTATGGATGTAGCATTTAGAAGGTTATAGCTTTTTAATGACATCTGAGCTGCTGTATGTCAAAAAAAAAGATAGACAATCTATTGAAAAGTCGCTCAACAGACTTTTTTTGTGAGAGGCAGCGGTACCGCAATTTCTTTGTTAAAATGATACTGTGATTTGGAAATGGCAGAAAATAGCTATATCTCAGAGGTAACATTGGGGAGATGCAGTGGTGCTGAACCAAGGCAAATGAATGCATTTTTCCATTTTCAAAATCTTTCTATTCCCCGGTGGGCCCTCAAGGATACTTTTCAAACTGGTAGAGTAAAAGAGATTCAGTGGGCTTTAAAGGTCAATGATCATAAAAAAATGGGAAATCATTTTACATTAATGCCTTAATTGTTTTTATTGCGTGGTTTTCAGTCAAATGTCAAACTTAATCTCTTCTTTCTCTGTCTTATCTTGAGACTCTTAATAGTACCAACTAAAACATAATGAACCTTTTTATGTTCCTATAATATCAGAATTCCTCCAAATATGATTAGCTTCATATATTGTCTAACAGGAGGGTACAACAGACTTTTGTTGTTGCTAAAATGAAAGCTGGGGTTACGACTGAGTTTTATTGGACAGTCGAACCTGACGTGTTTTAAGCATAAACTTTATGAATTAAACTAAATCATAATGTAACATTTGAATCAAACTTGTTGAGCAAATCACAATAATGGTTCACTCTGTTTCAATTAAAACATTTTATTAAATATCTGTGAGAAGCACTCACCCTGGTGGTCCATCAGTGAGGCAGGGACACACCGCTGCCTGATCCTTCCTCTTCAGTGCTGGCTTCTTAGTGCACGTGCGGTGTGCACTTTATATGCGCATGTGCTGGCGTGATGACCTCAGCATGCAATAGCTATTGAAA
>CM044441.1:146453234-146505423 GCA_024363595.1 Xenopus borealis
CTCACAAACTCTAAAACTTCCACGACATTTATTAAAACATATTAATAAAAACAGTACAAATGGGAACTTTTCAAGCTGTGCATTAAGTATGACTGTTTTGTATTGTTGCACAAAAGTCAGTGTCAAAAATATCCAAAAACTTCTAAAACTACGAATCAAAGAAAAATCTTCCAGTTGTAGGGACATTTGGCATTGACTTCTACATGTTTCTGACAGGTTTTAGAGTATTTTCGAATTCTGAATTTTCACATTTTTGTCACATAATAAATCCAGAAAAAGTGGTGGGTTTTTTGGGGATTTTTAAAATGTATTTATTTTTTATGTCAAAAATTTGCAGCCTAATAAATGGGCTCCCTAATAAATCTCAAAAGTTTAGCGTCTTAAATAACTGTATATTGAAAAACCACACATTGTTTGAGATTTATGAAAAAATTGAATTTTGATTGTTACTAAATAGGACCTCTAGTGTCTTCTTATGTATCAATGACCTTTTACAATGTTATCTATATGCAGCTTCAAAAAATGTGTGTCACTTAATAGGAATGATGTAAATTAAGCCAAAAAGTTAGCTTGTTTGTCTTGGAAGCCATTTACCTGCAACTGTGCACATTGTGGTACCAGATGGCAAATATACATTACTACAGCATGGAACAATAATCAGTCAACAAGCACCATCGAGTATCTGCTGTTCCAAGCATAACCATGACACTATGAAGGGCAGTTCTGCAATCTCCCAATCAAGAAAGAATTTGTAAGCCACCAGTATAGTTATATTAACTTGACGGATTTCATTGAAATGAAACCTCTCCAAAGCAGGACAGACTTCCTAGTTTGATGTGCACTAGATTCACTAAAATGTGATTGACTACGCATGCTGAATCTGCGGACATACACCCTGTGTAAAATTTGCCATACTGCTTCTGAGCACTTTTGAACATTAAGTTATTTTTTCTTTTGGCATTTATATTATATTAGCAGTTTTTTACAATGCAATTTTACAAATAGTAATAAATATGTAACTCCGATGCTCCTTTCTTTTTGGCCCAGGCAACAGTTGGGCAGAACAGCAAACAACACATATTAAGTTGTAAAATGGAACAGGAAAGTGGCAAGTGAAATCAAGGGACCAATTTAATAAAATGTGGATTGTTTTCTCCACAAATCATATTTTTTATCTAAAAAATTGTGGTATTTTATTTCTCTAAAACTCTAACATTTTGAGATTTATAAAGTGTAAAAAAACATGAAAATCTCTAATCAATATGTAATCAAGTATAAAAGTCAGTGGGAGCCATCCTGATCCTAGTGGACCTTTCTTAACTATTCTTTTTTTATTATTTTAGAGGTTTTTCAGATTTTGTGACCTTTAATAAATAGGCCTCTAAGGGTCATATGGGAAGGTTTATGTTCCCTTGGCCTAGTAGGAAGAAAAACCCATTCCAATGCAAAAGTGTAAATTCAATCAAAGTTACCTCTTTTACACTATGTATTGTTCAGCATTTGCTGGAAACTTAACCTAGTTATTTTGAAAATTATTTCAGGGCTGCACTCAAAACAATGTGGGACAAATTAAATAAATAAATAGATTGAACTTAATTTGTTAATTACAAGGCTTATATGAATGGTGGCAGCAGATGTCATATCATATCAACAGTAAGTTAGTTCACATTAATTTTGCACTGTTTTTTTTTTCATAATCTCTGTCATAAAAATAGGCCAAAACTTGTGGTTTTGTTGATGACGTCAAAATTATTTTTGGAGATATACTTAACTTTGATAGTTACAGAAGGTTTAATTTTTCATATTTCCTGCACTGACTGCTCCTTTTAATTCTTTTTAAATTGATAATTGATATTTTTGCATTTTAACGCCATGGCTAAAATGTTTTGCCATGGATGGGCAGAAAAATTAAAGAGTTCAGCCAATACCATCTCTATCACCATAAGCTTTGATGCACTATAATGCCCACACCTATGAAGTTTAGGAATGCTCTTATATATGATTTGTGAGTCTTAAATACTGCTTAATATAAGTTATTATTTCTGCAAAAAGAATTATTTCCCTGCAAGCAGGGGGTCATCAGATATGAACATTTCTCGGTTGGATGTTTGAAACTCTTATTCTTGTAGGCCATTCTTTGTATTCTGTACTTAAACCGCTAAATATAGATTGATTCTTTCCTGAAAAGTGTCCTTCCATAGTAGATAATCAAGCCCCTGGAACAGAAGTCCTGGCATGAAAATAGATTATAAGAAAAAAAACTTATTCCACCAGAGTTTTTGAAGCATATACCCTAAAGCATCACAGAACAAAAAGGTAAAAACAAAACTAAGCTGGTCAGTAGTTTAGCCTAATGTTCCTTTTTTAAATCTTTTTTTTTTATTTAAATCTTGAATGTATGTTTTTTTGCATTAATTATAGATTTATTAGTGGAAGAAATATCTTGCTTTTTATCTATATATGTTATGCAAACCTTTCTCTAAGTGAATTTATGATTGTGCTTCAGAACACCCTCTTGGAATTAATAGTTAAAACAACTCTTTTTGACCTTAAAGGGGTTGTTAACCTTTGAATTTACGTTTGATATGAGACATACATCCTTACTAAGTGAATTGTAGAACGCTCAATCTCCTCAGTCAGTTCTTGGTTGGTTTGCTGTATTTGGCAGAGAAAGTCATCAGGAATTCAGGCAGTTTTACCCTACTATATATGAAAGCTTAAATGCAGGTTTGATCATTTTAATCTTTACATAAATCATAATCAAACCTATACAATTTCTTTCCTGCAATGGACTTTTCCTTCTCTACTTTTCTGTCACTGTTGCCTCTCTAACCTAGAAATATATGTATAATAAAGCTAAAGAGTAGACAAGAAATTTATAAGAAAAGTGCACTTTGTAAGCCTTGGAGATTTAGTGCAAATTTGAATGACTGTGCTACAACGTGTATGAACACAATATCTCATATAAAATACATAATTAAACACTAAGGAGCAAATGTATTCATTTTCAAGTTGTGAATTTGAAGAGATGGCAACTAGAATTGTTTTTTTTTTTTTTTTTAAATTAGAAAAAAATATACATGAAAGCCTGTTGTGCACAGAACAATTGCATTTCTACAGTGGCATCCAGAAGACCTGAAGGTTCCACTGCATGATTAAAGCTTTAAAAATGTTACTGTGCTGTTATTCTTTGAGAAACCCAATTACCTTTTCCATTCTCTACTTCATTTCATGGGCAGGTGGCAGTAATCTAGGAGGGAAATAACAATCAGAGCAGGAAATACAATTCCTTTTCACTGGAAAGCAATGGCATGGCAATATTTCATGTCCATTTTTCTGCTAATATTTACATATAAATCTGTAACTCTTTCAGCTGTCTGTCTGATGCCGGAGCAATATACATATTAGAATTCATACTCTCTTCAAGTGTCGTCTCTCTCTGGAAAGACACTATTATTCTTCCAAAATGCAGTTACACGGAATAAAACATAGTCTTGTATAGAAGTGTGTAATTATGCCATATTCTATATACATAGTCTTGGTTTGATTAACAGAACCAATGTCCTGATAGGGGACTTTAATTTGCAGTCAGGAAATGCCCATGTTCCTATATGGTTTAAATTTATATATATATATATATATATATAAATATAAAAATCCATGGGCAGAAATAAATTGAACTGTACATCAAAAAAATGCTGTTGGACAAACAAAGTGTCAAATGGCTGACAGTGAATATATTATATGCATCCATCCACTATTGATGTCCTTTCATAACTGTCAGACGGAATCATCAATAACCGAAAAGGCAACATGCTTTAATGATACCATCTTATATACTTACTTTTTAAAGTTTTGTCCAAGTAAAGTGGAAACCACACTTCTTCATAATTTAGAATTTCATTGTATGATTTATTTCCCCACCCCCCTTAAAATATATATCTTCAAAACAGACTTAAAGTGACTAGAAATGAAAATGTGCTCATTTTACAATGGAGGGTAGTTGGATCAGTTGGGTAGTTCTGCTTTAATATGTGAGGATGTCATGTTCTCTGCAAACCTGAGGGGTTTAGAGGTCAGATGGAAGAGGAACAGTAGAGGTTCTCAATAAAAAAAGGAAGATGTAAAATGTAACAATAGAAATATATCATCAACATGAATTTGGGTTTTTTGGATTAGTGACCTCAACAATAAGTCTCATTTACTCCTTCCTTATTAAACATCCAGAAATACATATATATATATATCAGAGATGCAGTAATGCAGAGCAAATAATTCACCTTGCTGACCATTAAATCCTAAATGTTAGTGATGACAAAGTTTTTTTGGTCAGATATTGGCATTGGCTTTAAAGGTGTTGGGACATGGGGAGTAACCAATGAAAACCCCTACCCAGTAAAACATTTACAAATTTTTTTCACCCTTTGTACAAACTCTGGGTGCAAGTCTTCATGCTCCTGAATGGACCTGCTTCATAGACTGTACTCTTCCCATCAATACAACAATGCACTGTAATCAAGGGTGTGGATAGGAAAGGGCAAATAGTTGTCCCCCGCCCTGCCCCCTACCACATTTAATAATTCTCAAGTTAGGGAAACAAGGTTACATTGTTACATAGTTAGATAGTTAAATTGGGTTGAAAAAAAGACAAAGTCCATCAAGTTCAACTCCTCCAAATGAAAACCCAACATCGATACACACACACACCCCTCCATACCTTCACATGAATTATATACCCATATGTATACTAATTGTAGAGTTTAGTATCACAAACACCTTTGATATTATGTCTGTCCAAGAAATCATCCAAGCCCCTCTTAAAAGCATTAACAAAATCAACCATCACAACATCATCTGGCAGTGCATTTTACAACCTCACTGTTCTCACTGTGAAGAACCTCCTACTCAAATGAAAGTTATTTTCTTCTAGTCTGAAGGGGGGCCTCTGGTGTAGTGAACCTCTTTAGAAGTAAAAAGTTCCCCTGCTATTTGTCTATAATGTTATGTTACATGGCAACCATTTTGAAAGGTGATACCTTTATTGGCTAACTAATATAATCATAGCAAGCTTTCAGAAATTTTAGGTACTTTTTCAAGCTGATTACTGCTAATGACGCTGTGATGTTCTCTGGTATGTATACAACATTCAGCTCATAGGTCAAATGACCAACAAAAAGGAACATCAATCTATGTGTATCATCCATTGCAGAAAGACTTCCTGGCCGAAAAAGAAGCAGTTGTGTGTTAACTCAATCAGTTGTACAACTGCTTAGAATGGTAGGTCATGCTTTTCCAGAAATGTTTTGCAGGTATCTATTCCATTCCAGTGTGGAATGTTTGTATATAATGATTCCACATCCATTGTTGTCAAAATGGTACCCTCCAGATATGGTCCTATGCATGTAAGTTTGTTTAGCAGATCAGTTTTATCTTGTAAATAGCTTGTTGTGACCCTTAAGATCTGCTCAACCCATCCTGATATGCCCTCTATAATGTCCTCTAATGTACTTGTAAAGTGTAATCATGTCTCCTAACACCTTAGAGGAATGGAAGACTTAAATTATGAGGGTAGACTGTCCAGGTTGGGGTTGTTTTCTGTGGAAAAAAGGTGCTTGCGAGGGGACATGATTACACTTTACAAATACATTAGAGGACATTATAGACAAATATCAGGGGACCTTTTTACCCATAAAGTGGATCGCCGCACCAGAGGCCACCCCTTTCAGACTAGAAGAAAAGGACTTTCATTTGAAGCAGCGTAGGTGGTTCTTCACAGTGAGGACAGTGAGGTTGTGGAATGCCCTGCTTGGTGATGTTGTGATGCTGATTCTATTGATACTTTCAAAAGGGGTTTGGATGATTTTTTGGAAAGACATAATATCAAAGGCTATTTTGATACTAAACTCTACAGTTAGTATAGCTATGGGCATATATGGTTTGTGTGAAAGAGTGGAGGGGTGTGTGTGTGTGTTTGTGTGTGTATGCTGGGTTTTAATTTGGAGGGGTTGAACTTGATGGACTTTGTCTTTTTTCAACCCAATTTAAAGTGGACCCATCACCCAGACACAAAAATCGGTATAAAGTCCTTTTCAAATTAAACATGAAATCCAATTTCAAATTTTTATTAAAGCATTCATAGCTGTTTTAAGCTCATTTGAAAATTTCAGCTGTCAAATATATGCCTTAGGAATAGAGGCGGGGCAGATAATTACTTTCACTTTCCATTCAGCACTTCCTAGATGTCACTGCTCCCCACACATTTCCCCAGTTCTCCAAGGGTAAGGCCACATGGGAAGATTTCGGGGAGATTTGTCGCCTGACGACAAATCTCCCCGAAAGGCTTGTTAGTATCTTGCACTAAAGTCGCCTGCGCCTATTCACACGTGGCAACACGATTTTCAAAGTCGCTCAAAATTGCATCACAAGGCAATTTCGAGCGACTTTAAAAAAACGTATCGCCGTGTGTGAATAGGCGCCGGCGACTTTAGCGCTAGCGGGTGCAAGATACAAGCAAGCCATTCAAGGAGATTAGTCGCCTCAAAGACGTGATGTTTTGTCACCAGGCAACTAATCTTCTCGAATCTTCTCGTCTGGACGAGCCCTTAACCATTTAATTGTGTAGCCAGGACATGGTGATAGACATTGGGTCCCCCATTCTGGTGATGCAAGGCTTGCCTTAATAACAGTGTCCACAAATTGGCTCCTGCCTTCTTGCTATAATTATGAATTCCCAGACTGAAGAAAACAACATTAAAATAATTTATATAGTGTAATTAATGTTCATTTTGCTTGACTAATGTGATAAAATATGATTTTGAATTTTTTTTGGGGTGACGGGTCCACTTTAACTATGTAACTATGTAAGAGAGCTGTGCACCTGAGACCAAACCTTAGCAAATCATTCAACAGATTAGTTATCAGAAGGTACAGGTGAACCAGATCCGGAAAAAGAAAATGCTTTAGGATGTAACCCATTGACAATAAAGAAAGGTGACTCCCCAGTGGAAGAGTGAGTAGCGTTACTGTAGGCAAACTCCACTCAGGGTAACAGCTCAGCCAATAAAAATTGAAATATAACACCTAAGATATTGTTCAAGGCACTGGTTTACCCTCTCATTTTGACCGTTGTGTTGGGGATGACTGGCAGTAAAAAAAAGATAACTCAATACCAACCATGGAACAGAAGGCTCGCCAAAACTTCGAGACAAATTGAACCCCCCATCTGAAACATTATTTACAGGAAAACCATGTAACTTGAAAATATGAGAAACAAATAGTTCAGCTAAGACTATGGCAGGGAGGTGGGGAAGGGAATAAAATGCCCCATCTTGCTAAACCTATCCAACACAACCCAAATCACAGTATTTCCCTGGGAAGGGGGCAAATCAACAACAAAATCCATCAATAGATGGGACCAAGGTTTATCAGAAATGGGCAGTGGAATTAATAGACCCTGAGAAAAACTCAGAGAAAATTTAGATCTTTGGCAGACTGGACAGGAGTTTACATAGCCCATAGCATCTTGTTTGTGAGAGCGCCACCAAACATTGCGGGTTAACAAAGAGACTCTCTTAGCAATCCCAGGATGTCCTGCCATCTTAGCATTGTGAACCTCCTCTAAAACTTGTTCCCTTAGCTCCTCAGGAACAAACAATCTTCCAGAGGGAGTATCTACAGGAGCAGATGATTACACCAGAGACAACAAGGAGGTTACGTCAGCTTCCAGTGCTGCTACTATCAACTCACTGGGGATGATGGTAGTGCACTCTCTAGAATCAGAGCAAATGGATTCAAAACTCCTAGAGAGAGCATCGGCCTTGGTGTTCTTACATCCAGGCCTAAACGTTAAAGAGAAGTTAAATCTAGATAAAAACAATGCCCATCTAGCCTTCCTCGGATTCAATTGTTTAGCCGCTCGATGTAAAGAACATTTTTATGGTCAGTATAGGCCGGAACCACATGTTTTGCACCTTCCAGAAGGTGCCGACATTCCTCAAAGGCCCATTTGATAGCCAACAATTCTCTATTGCCAATATCATAGTTAGCCTCTGCAGGCGAAAACTTTCTAGAGAAAAAAGCACAGGGGAGCAGCTTGTTGGATATCAGATGCCTTTGAGAAAGGACTGCCCCAGCTCACACTTCGGAGGCAGATTAGGGGCAGAGCTAAATTCCCTTTTGAGGAATTTGAAAGCTTGAACGGCTTCAGGTGGCCAAATGCTGGGATCAGAACCCTTTTTAATTAAATCAGTAATGGGGGCCACAATTAGGGAAACATTCTTAATAAACTGATGATAGTAATTTGCAAATCCTAGGAATCTTTGGGTTGCACGCAACAAAAGAGGATGGGTCCAATCCAGTACAGCTTTCACCTTGCCTGGATCCGTCTCAAGACCCTTGCTGGAAATATTAAACCCCAAAAACTGAACAGAAGTAACCTCAAAGATACATTTTCCAGTTTTGCCTAAAACTTCTTCCTTAATGACCTCATGAACAAGATTTCTATGTTCACCCAAATTAGAAGAAAAAATTCAAATATCGTCAAGATAGACCACTACGAATATCCCCAGCAGGTCCTGAAAGATGTCAATGACAAATTCTTGATAAACTGGGGGTTCGTTACTGAGACCAAAAATCATTACAATATATTCGTAGCAACCGTCCCTGGTATTAAATGCAGTCTTCCACTCATCCCCCTCCCTAATATGTATGAGCCCCACAGGGTAACTTCCCCAGCAACCCAATCAATAAGGGGGTTATGAGCTTGGATCCATGGTAACCCTAATATAAGGGGAGAAGAAGCACCTTAAATGAGGAACAAGGCTGTATCCTCACAGTGGAGATCATTAATACACATAAATAGAAATACAGTTAGACACTTAGATACCTGACCCTAAGGGTCTTTTGTCCACTGCCAGTATTCTCATGGGGGAACTTAAAGGGACTAAAGGAATATTGTGTTTAGCTGCAAAAGCAGCATCCAAAAAATTACTCTCCACAAAAGCAGGCACCAAGATTAACTTGACCAGTAACAAAACTCTGCAGGCAGATTGGGGAGAAGAAACTCCTGTACCCAAATGGAGCTCCCCTTCTCCATTTAGGCTTGGGAGTTTCCCAGCCACAAAGGACATTGGTTTAAGAAATGTCCTTTTACCCCTCAAGATATACACAGACCCAGGTCTGCATGCCTTTTCCTCAGGAGTTATGCGAGATGTGCATAACTGCATAGGCTCCTCCTGAGGTAGAGGTGCAGGGGACTTAACATTGGTAACCTTGTTAGTTTTTACATTGGCAACCCCAGAAAAATTAGAACACCTTTCACCCCTTCTCTCCCTCTGTCTCCTATCTACCTGAATGGCAAGGGACATGAGGTCATCCAGATTGGAAGATAAGGGGTAGTTTACAAGGCTGCCCTTGATAGATTCTGATAACCCAATACGGAACTGACTACGCAGAGCCGTATCATTATCATTCCATGCGCCTTTAAGAGGCAAATGTGCACGGTGCACGCGCACTAGGAAGAGCGGTAGCAGAGGGAGCAGAGCAGTGGGCATCCCCGCTGCACCACTGGACCACCAGGGTGAGTCCAGTAACAATCTACAAAAAACCCTAGATCCTTCTCAGTTAAGGAAACTGACATTTAGTGCATAACTTGCATATATATTATTTTTACCAAAGTGTATAACCTTGCATTTATTTACCACATTTTCCAGTTTGCTGCCCAGTTTTCCAACATAGTCAAAACACTCTGAAAAGTGGCAGCAATAACAATATATTATCATCTGCAAAAATAGAAACAGTACTTTCAATGCCCACCTCCAGGTTGCATGAATAGGGCATAGTAGTCCTGTCTTTACTGTTGTGTCGCTGTGTACAGTGGCTTGTTCTGGATGTTCTCTATAACCAAAAAGTCATATCCATGTTATTTTGATCACTAAAAAAGGCTGTGATGTGGCCTTTCAAAACATGCCCCATGGAGAATCCAAAAAAGCAAATCAGGTACCTTAAATACCATCCTCATGACACACATAAAGCATTACACTGCTCCTTTTTGTCTAGTTCCTGTTTATAGAACATCCATTCTCCCTAGAATATATTTTCTTTTTACTTTACCGTATATTTCTTAAATGAATGGCCCATGTTTAAGTCTTCTGAGCAGGTTTCTTTGATATAATCCCTGGCTTTAACGGGTTTACCTTGCTGAGCAGTAAAACCTTGCAACAAATAACATTTGCCCGTAATAAATTGTACAAAGAGTCCTGACAGTTGTATCCTATTTTTCACTTCATGTACTGCCTGGAAAGTTTAATCTGTCTGTTTTTTTTGGATGTGAACTGTGGGTGTGCAATTGTAAACCCCTGCGCATGGGCAAAGTGTGGATGAATAAACAGTGTTTAGATTCCCTAAAATATAAAGGCCGAGTAGTTAATTGTGCTTGTTCTTCATGGGCGTAATAATAGAAATGGTAGGCAGAATAACACATGGAACATTTATTTGGTGCAAAAAACAATCATAAATGTGTTCAACATTCCAAAAAAATCAACCATACCATTAGGACAGAGGTGCCTCACTGATCTACGATCCCTGAGCTCCTCCCATCTATTGCATTTCATGTGATTGGACACTTCATCAGAGGAACATCTGATGACATGAAAGAGACCTCCTCTGATGAAGTTTCCATTAATGTCAAATACATTAGGAAAGAGGAGCTTAAAGACCAAGGAACACTGAGGTACCTCTGTCTTTTAGGTATGGTTGAACTATTGGGGAATTTTGGATACGTGTGATAGTTTTGTGGTTCGAATAAAAATTAATGTGTGATACTACCTAATAATACTACATTTGTATTATTATGTTTTTTATTCAGAATGTTATTCACACATGTATCCGGTGGATTCCTCCTAAGTACTATTCATGAGTGTACAGTTTGAGGGAGTGGATTCCCACTCCACCAGCATAAAGACTCAAGATATAAATAGCAATTTACCTGCAAGAGTGTGTTGGGGGGGGCTCTTTGAGCAACACACTAGTGATGAAATGTCCCCTCTGAGAGTATCTAAAATCCCATGACATAAGGTGAAAGAGTAGAAAATACAATTAAAAAATCCAGTTTCAGCTAATTTATTATTCAAATTACAAGTCTACTTTCATATCAAAGTTGGTGCTGGTATTTTGCAGTCAACCATCACATCAGAATTTTTATTCATTCAACATTCTAATTCAGAGTGCCTAAATATCTTGTCTACTGTTATGTGTTATAAGAGTAGGACTTTGCATTGTTTACATTATTGTCGCCATTTGCTTGTTACGGTATATAACCATTCAGAACTACTGAATAATTTTCACATAAACAGAGACAAGAGTCAGCATTAAAGAGAATATGCCTTAATAAAAGGGTGTATAATCATACCCCCAACAAGGGAAGCCTCCTCAAAATAATTCCCATCATCCAGTTCCATTATAACTGGTTTAATTTGGCTCCATCTGAAATGATGTTTGTCTTGCATGGTAGATACCTGTGTTATATCTTGCGCCAACGCATTTCACTGTGGTTTATCTTGCATCACTTTTATGAATGCAAATGTAAATGTTCCTCTAGCGTAGCAATCTCTGTAATCAGATGACCTAGAAAAGACTCTTCTTGTAGCAGAGAGCACTAGGCCTTTCTGCAATAATAAGATTATACTTTTTTCTTCTTTGTTTTCACCCTGCACCCTCATACGATAAGCAACTTAATTTGTGTCTGTTTTAACAAGGGAAAAGCAATTCAGCCCAGTAGACCTTACTGAGTATGAAATCAGACAAAACAAGGTTAGTCAAACACATTTCACTCAAAATGTCATGTTTTAGGCTTGAACTCAATAAGTTGAATGAGTCTTGCAACAGTGGAGATAAGGGCAACTAAATAAATTTGCATTGACCATGAAAATAATAATAAAAAAAGAAAATCTCAAAGCACTATTTACACAGCAGGGACACATATTGAGTGTATCTGTGTGAGCTACCCAGCAGTTTAGAGATTACAGAATCTTTGTTTTATTCTTCTTTTTTGCTTTATTCTTGCTTGTCATATATTGAGGCTGAAATCTAAAATATTTTGATAAATAAAAAAAATATGATGTAAAATAAAAAGTTTTTAATATACAGTAGTTTTAATTATAATTCCCCTTACCATGGTACTATAAAATATAATAATATGTACTTGATGGCGCTTAACATTTTAAAATCCATGTTAATGGAAAATATAAAAACATCTTAATTTACTTAAATTGCTAAGTGTTTTTAATTTTCAGAACAGGTGTGGGACCTGCAGAATGCTCCAGATCTTTTCCTAATTTGGATCTTCATACATTCAGGGGTTGAATTTTAACCCTTCGAATTCGATATTTGAACTGTTTTAATGCAATTCAATAAATCGAATGATCGAAAAAAAAATATTCAATCAATTGATAAAATCGTTCGAATAGAACGATTCGAACGTTTTTAACCATTCGATCAAATTTTTTTATTCAATCCCAAAGGGTTATACAACAATTCGGTAGGTTTAATCTGGCGAACTATGCATTTGAATAAAAATTTAAAGGGCAATTCATTTGACTATCGAATAGTCGAATAATCAAATAGATTTTTTTTCGATCTATTCAAATGATTTTCAAATTTTTTTTAAAATTCGATGGTCGAAGTGGCCAGAAAACCTATTTGAAAATTCGAATTTGAATCTTTTTTAAAATTCGATTCAATTTCGAATCATTCACATGAATTCAGTAAATCTGCCCCTAAGTCTACTAGAAAATCATGTAAACATTAAATAAGGCCAATAGGTTGGTTTTGCTTCCAAGAAGGATTAATTATATGTTAGTATCAAGTACAATTACTGTTTTATTATTACAGAACTTTTAGAAATGTTAATTATTTGGATAAAATGGAAATATGAGAGATGGCCTTCCCATAATTCAGAGCTTTCTGGGTATTGGGTTTCCAGATAACAGTTAGAAGGGAGAAAAATTCACCGGCACAACAGGATATTTCAAGTAGGGCAAAACCCTTACTCGTTTATTTGCGGATGCAACGGTTCGGGATCATGCTGTAAGGTCTGCGGGCTCAGGAGGGGATGCGGACCAAGGAGGAAACAATAGTCCAACAGCACGGTACAGGCAAGGATCAAGAGTAAATCAGGGTCAAAGTCCAGGCAAGAAGTCAGTCCAATCAGCAAAGGTTCAGGAGTCCGGAAACAAGGCAAAAGGTCAAACACGAAGATCCACAGGATAACAGGAACAGCACACCCAGGAACCACAAGGGATAACCTATAATCGGGCAATGTCCACAGTCCAGAAATCTCCTTAAATAGGCCCCAATTGGCGCCAAAACGGACGCAGGCGTGATGGCGTCACGACGCACGCACGCGCGCCGACTTTGACGCGCGCCGACCTCGATGCCGGCAGGGATTAGCAGGCACCCTTACACATGCTTGACAAAGGGGTTACGCCCTGAAAGTTGCATCCGCAAATAAACGAGTAAGGGTTTTGCCCTACTTGAAATATCCTGTTGTGCCAGTGAATTTTTCTCCCTTCTAACCAATTTGGAGGCTGCCTTCGCCTCTGTTCTCCGAGCACCAGGGATCACGACATTGGACGGCCAGGGCGTGCGAGCGCAATTCTCCTTTTTTCCAGATAACAGATCATATGCCTGTAGAACTAAGGAATGGTTCCAAAACAACCTAAATCTAATACCCAATTTTACATTAATTATTATTTAAAAAGTTTTATTTAATTGGTTTGAATAAAAACGCAAAATTGTACATTTTGTACTGGCAGCTACATTGAAGTTAATTTATAGTACCAGCCCAGGCATTGGCAACAATTTTACCTGCTAATTTGATAAAATACCAGCCAGTTATTTATCGGTATAAGGAATTTATTATTACATTGCAACTAGTCATATCAAACCTAAGTTAGCTAAGATGATGAGCAAAATGAGCAAAGACTGAATCTTACTGCTCACTTTCATTTTATCGAGGAAAAATGGAGTCTATTTCCTATATTTTTCCAATGATAGTTACAGCATATAAATTAAATAGAATAAGAATAGCTGCAATATTGTGCAAAGTGTAACCTCTCAAGCATCCTAATTGCTTTTGTTGATGAATAGGAGCCAACTTTATATTCTGGCTTATCCTGCAGGAAGTGCCTCTTGTGTTTTTATGTTTAATTTACACTTTTTATTGTAATCCTCTGTATTTTGTAAAACACTTTGAGCTCTTAAATTTAATTGAAATTTGGGTTATATTGTTAGTTATGGAGAATGTTAATTTTTAATGCTGACAATATTGTACAGAGGAATTGTCTTTCCGCAGCCCTGTTCTGCACAGATAACACACACATGTGATGCTTTAAAGTCTCTCTGCCTAAAATTGTTGCAGTTACATTATGTGAAGTGTCTCGTGCGGGTCTCATACACATCTATTATCGCAGGTCTAATTTCATATTTTAATGACTTGCTGAATAACAGAAAGCTGAGGCTTTAAAGGTAAAACCAGGAAGATTAAAAAAATAATATTAATAAAAAATCCCCTAGTCTGTAAAAGAAAAAAATAAAGTAAATTTTGGAGTATCTAAGAGAAAGGCAAAATAAACTGATGGGTTATTACGTGCCTGTTTGGGATCCGTTATCCAGAAAGCTCCAAATTATGGATTGGTCATTTCCCAAAAGACACGATTTCATCCAAATAATCCAAATTTTTAAAAATGATTTCCTTTTTTCCTGTAATAATAAAACAGTAGCTTGTACTTGATCTCAACTAAGATATAATTAATCCTTATTGGAAGCAAAACCAGCCTATTGGGTTTATTTCATGTTTATATGATTTTCTAGTAGACAAAGTATGATGATCCAAATTATGCTGAAAACCCCAGGTCCAGAGCATTCTGGATAATAGGTCCCATACCTGTTATTAATGATAATGAATTCTGATTAGGCTGCAAGGAGGTGATAAGAACAATATTCATTTGGCAATATTGTTATGCAGTTGTTAGTACAGGTATGGGACCTGTTATCCAGAATTCTTGGGACCTGGGACTTTCTGGATAAGGGATCATTCTGTAATTTCCATCTCCATACCTTAAGTCTACTAGAAAATAATGTAACCATTAAATACTCACCATAGGTTAGTTTTGCTTCCAATAAGGATTAATTATATCTTAGTTTGGATCTGTTTTATTATTACAGAGAAAAAGGAAATCATTTTTTAAATAACCATAACCCATTTTGGGCCACCCCCCCTGGTACATCACAACATTTCATCCTTTTACAGGTCCTGAGTCCCCTTTGCTAGATGAAAGGGTACTGGGAATTCTTCTTCTCTGGCAGTGCCTCCACCCAATGGGATTCCAGAATACACCTAGGGATAGTCCCATTAGGAATAACATGACACACACACTTTATTATGTAAAAAAACACAACTTTATATACAGAAAGTGAAATGTAAAGGGTAAGTAAAACACACAGCACAGCATTACATCACACAGTAATGACCCACTCCCATGGAAACTTATGGCAGTCCATTTCCAGGCCCTCCTGACCCAGCAAAGTCCCGCACTACTCAACTGAATAAGTCCCGAGTACAAATTCAGCCCAAATACCTCTGCCTCCGGATTAGTATTGGCTCCCTCATGGCAGGCATAAAACAAAGCCTGTGTCATAAATAAACACCATCCTGGATCCTCTCTTTTTCTACCCTCCCCAAGGCACACCTTACCTGGGGATTCACACAGATGGGTAGGCTCATCCGGAGCTGGAGCAGGCATCCACTACGATGAATCCATTCCATGCACATACGCTGCTTGTATTATCCTCCATACATCCAGCTCCCAACGCTGTCTATAGCGTGAGCATGAGTTCCATCTCTGAACTGCAGCTCTCACCCTCTCCATAGGTGAGCACACCAACCTACATCTCCAAACTCAACACCCGCATGGTGGAGCTTCCAGGCATTGGAGGGTCCTTCCTCAGCCTTGGCAGGCCTATCAAACTCCCTTTTCGCCTACATTTTGCTGGTGGTTCCGTTTCACTATCTCCACAGTGAAAATGCAGTCAACACTGAAACAACTCTGCAACAGTAATGGACCTGATCTCTAAACACATGGCCATCCCCTTTTATATTAGAGCACAGCGACACCTTGTGGCTGCTCTTGGGATCAGCCCTGATCTAATGAAAAGGCTCAGTCCCTGGAAACTCTTGGTAGAAACCCCATTCTCAGCCATGAGGCAGGGAAATTCCCTTAGACTGTAGAATTAACTCTACGAGTCCCTACATATCATTTGATCGTTTGGATAAAATGGAATCTATGGGATGTTGCCTTTCTGTAATTTGGAGCTTTCTGAATAACAGGTTTCCAGATTACGGATAGCGATTACATTTGAAGGCCGAAACTGTTTTACGTATTTTAAAATTAATTTTAGGTAACATTTCAATATCCAGCGTTTTAATTACCAGCAGGGGAGATAGTATAAATAGGCAGACATTACTTTTAGCTGCAATTACATTTATAACCAATGAGCATTGTCAAGCTCTTATGGAAGGGTGCTTGGAATGACATTTTCTTGCAGCATCTTATGCAAATAAATAAATAAAAACATGTTTAGGTGGAGTTTCCTGTTAATTCACTGAAGGCTATTTCAAGGAGGAGGACATAAGGGTCATAAAGATGGAGAAAGCACACTGTATACAGACTTTTTAAGCAGCTGTCTATGAAATATATGAATGGGGGTTATACTAAAATAAAAGTAGTGAAGTTTATGGATACTTGCACACAAATGTAGATACTGAGGTGCAAGGTTTATTCACATCATATAATAAGGACAGTGACATATTACAAAAGGGCCTGTCCCCAAAACATTGAATGTGACAAAATAAACTTGGGAAATTCTGGAATTGTCCTGTGCCTGTCAAATTTGTCTCATTTACCGCAGGTTAACATGTGCTTTACCTATAGCCTGTTCTGAGACCACCTAAATCTATAGTAGCAATGACCTGGCAGCATTACGGCATCAAGCATTATAATCAGGCAGTATCAAGCATCATATTTACCATACCTGAGCTTCATAAGCACTTGATACTGTATAATAAATACACCCAAAAAGTGTAGGATGGAATTTAAAGGTTGCAGCTTTTTTTAAATAACATTACCCCAACTGGAATGCCTACCTGTTTAGCACCACAGAGTGAATAGGCCACCGCAATGCTGGATGAGGGAGTAGAAGTGAAAATAGCCTCACTCAGACCTTACCTCTTGGGGCCTCCTTACTCGAAGAGGTACCTACCAACTCTAATAATAGGGGAATACCAGGACTGGACTGAGAATCAAAATAGGCCCTAGCATTTCAGGTACACAGAGGCCCAATCAGCCCACATAGAGGCCCAAACAGTCCCCACCAGCCTCACTAAATACTGACTTTCTATGGGACCTAATAGCAGCCCCTCTGGCATTTGCCCTAACCCACAGATTGCCAGTCCAGGCCTGGGGAATACTGCCCCATTTCACACTCTGTCAAGCACCTGCTCAATTGCAACAGCACCAAAACCTCTGATACTACAAAGCTTCTGACCGTGAAAGACAAGGGTGGAAGGTCGAGATGCTTAGACCACTGATGAAGAAAAGTGTGGATTTCCTGTTGACTGCTTACCTTTGTGCCCTCTAGCCTGCCTAGACCTATTCCCCTGAACTAAGCAAAATGAAACAAGAGCATTTTAAAAATAATCTTGCAACCCAGAACATCTAGAACCTAGACCAGGGGGTCCCCAACATTTTTTAAATGCAAGCAAAATTATGATTTAAAGAGTCTTATGGTGCAAAACCAGCATGAAAAACCTTCCTGGGAGTGCCAGATAAGTGCTATGATTGGCATTTTGATAGCCTCTATGTAGATTGGCAGCCTCTTTGGTAGTACACATGGTTTTTATTCTACAAATCTTGTCAAGCTAGTGGTGTAACTCTTTATTACTGGGCCTCACAGCTAATTAATCTAGGGCCCCCAACATAAGCAGAGGTTGTCCTGTTTTATACCAATATATGTAGAAATTCCTAATTATTTAGAGTCTATACCTCTTGGGTTCCTCTGCACCTGTAGGATCAGCTGCCTTTGTAATTACACCCCTGCTCCAAGCCCACAATTCAAAAATAAGCACCTGCTTTGTGGCCACTGGGAGCAACATCCAAGGGGTTGGTGAACAACATGTTGCTTGCAAGCCACTGGTCGGGGATCGTTGTCCTAGACAGTTAGCAATTTAAGGGTTTAAACTGTATAATAGATAATATCTGTAATGTATTAACAGGGTAAAATGCACAAAGCAAATTGTTCTTCATAGTTTTGCTAATTGTACTTTCACTTCTGATGTTTATGACATTCTCTCAATTGCATTTGGATTCGCTAACAAGATTATGCCAAATAAGAGCATCACGCTAAAATACTGGTCTCTGTGTACATTGCACATAATATTTACTTACGGTGTTTGTGTTACGTTTCTTAAGATAAACAGCTGGAAAACACATTATGTTTGGAATGAAAATAGCGCATATTCTCTGAGGCTTTGTTGCAGCACCTTAAGCAACTACAACATAATTGCACAGAAAGCTCGGGGGCATCACAAAGCGCTTGCGTTTGATGTTTGCAATAGGGCAGAAGTATAATAGGTATTCATTTAAAGTGTGTCATTGAGAGCACCATGCTGGAACCACATTTCTAAAGAAAGCACAGGCTGAAAGAAAATTCTGTGCCGTGATCCCAAACAGAAAGCAAAGAGAGAGGAGCTTGATGGTAAAGGCTACTAAAATAGACATTGTACCTGTAGCCTCCATGTCCAAACCTCTCATCTAAATCCTACAGCTTTCGTATTGATTTGCTGGATAGTGTTGTCGGATGACAGACACATTGCCAGGCTGCACATGCCTAAATGCTCACTCTTTTTGTGTTTTCTGCTGTGTATGCAGCAGAAATATTATGCAGGAACATATTATTGTTAAAAGACTTTTATTAAGGTGTTTGTTACTCATCCCACAAGGTGAAATTGCCTTCTCCAAATATAAACATATGTTTGCCATTTCCTGATAGCAAAATATTTATGGGTGCCTTGTTGGCCATTGTCAGCATCTGAGTAGGGTCTTCTGCACCCACTGGGGCTGCAATCTGAAGGGACCTCCTTGCAATAGGGGGGCTGGGTTCTCTGTGTTCCTTGTCCCTCCAAAGATATTTTTGCAGCAGGGCTCAGCGTAACCAGTGCATATGGCATTAGTGAAGTAAGAGTATATAATACTATATACTTACCCATCCACTACATCACCATGTTTTAACTAAAAAAAAAAAAAAACATTATTCCCCCTATAATTCCAGGATAATTTTGGCCTTGCATTATGTGACTTACACAGCTTGTGGCTGATATGTCAAAAATAATGCACTTCATTAAAGGAACAGTTCAGGGTAAAAATAAAAACTGGGTAAATAAGTAGATAGGCTGTGCAAAATAAAAAATGTTTTCAATGGAGTTAGTGAGGCAAAATGTAATGTATAAAGGCTGGAGTGACTGGATGTCTAACATAACAGAATACAACACAACATCCTGCTTTTCAGCTCTCTAACTCTGAGTTAGTCAGTGACTATAAGGGGGGCCACATGGGACATAACTGTTCAGTGAGTTTACAATTGATCCTCAGCATTCAGCTCAGATTCAAAAGCAACAGTTATGACCCATGTGGCCCTCCCTCAATTCACTGATTGGTTACTGCCTGGTAACCAGGGTAACCAGTCAGTGTAAACAAAAGAGAGCTGAAAAGCAAGAAGTAGTGTTCTGTTCTGTTAGACTTACAGTCACTCCAGCCTTTATACATTACATTTTTGCCTAACTAAATATATTTTTTTTATTTTATTTTACCCAGTTTTTACTTTTATACTGAACAATTCCTTTAAAACAGCAAAATTAAACAAATATATCCCCTGCCATTATGAACCTCTGACTAGCAGCCCTCAGCTGACATAGGCTCCCCTAAAAGAGAAATATTGAGTGATAGAGGATAGCCTTGCTTGTGCTCACTATGTAAGGTTTGGTAGGAGGGCAGGCTGGGGTAGGGGGAAATATGCATTTCCCTTTTTTTGCAGAGGACAAACTGAGCAGTGTGTCAGTGTCCAGGGCCCTACAGGGCTGCCATCTCAGGGCCCCTACATCAACTACATGGCCTCTCCTACAGTTATCAGGTCCAACAATGCACTCCCCAAGCTCTGGTTCTATGTTATGGCCATGATCAGGAGGGGAAGTCAGGGGCCCCTACTCCATCCCTGGGGCATCTGCAGCAATCATCAGTTCCTACTTTGATGCTGCACCCCCATCCTGTTCTGTTTTGCAAGGGGAAATCAGTTGGAAAGCACCCATGGTTCCAGGCAGTTCAGGATTGGCAGGATATACAAGTGCCAGGGGTCATCAGGTTTTTTTATCTTGTGCCACTCCCCCAGTCCAACCCTGAATAACCCAGTCCTCATGGGGGGAGGCTGTGTCTACTTAGTAGAATTATTAAATGAACAATTGATTGACGGTCTTGTATGGCTAATTCAGATGCCAACATGGAGTCAACTAAAATTTTTATTATATTAGTTGTATTTGACTTCTCATCACTTAACAAAATATTTTCTGACATCCCAAACAAAAGTTAGAAGGGCTGCAAAAATATACTGAGGGAATTTACCCCACTTGGTGGGCTTGTCCGTTGATAAGCTTTGTTGTTAAAACTCAAGTCAGTCCTACCAAGATTCCTCTCAATCCAGACAAGGACTAGCCATCACAGAAGAAGATGTTACTTTGCATAAAAGATGTCGAATACCTCCCATATTATACTGTTCAAAAATACATAATACCTTTATTACCGATGATCATCAGTTGAAACCTCAACCCATGGCATCAGTCCTCAGATTATGTTCTTGAACCAGGTTAATGTAGAAGTGATGTTACCGTATCATTTTCTGTTACTGTATGTCAGACATCCCACCTTATACGTTGCCAGACGTTCCCTATTTGATATATTTAGAATACACTCAGACCTGCAGTGTAAGGTCCAGTCTTGTTCTGTATTATAAATATAGCTCTCCATTGTTTCTGTTCTCTGTGCCATATTGGCGTTCATTTATCAACACTGGGCAGTTACCTATAGCAACAAATCAGTGATATTGCTTTTTAAAGCCAGCTGCAAGTAGAAAAATGAATGCAGCAATGTGATTGGTTGCCATGGGTTATTGCCCATGGGCAAATTTGCCCAGTGTTGATAAATGACCCCCATTGATCCTTAATAAGTATTAAAAATATTAATGTTTGGAATCATTCTACAGCTGTGTGGGAGTTAAGTGACATTTGCAACTGGCCAATCAGCATTAGTGGGAGGCTTTAAATTGTCTTGCTTACATTGGCCAGTTGCCAGTACAATTGGTTTAAATGAGCCCACAAGTTAGTACTTGTTAGCTATTTTTAAGTGTTGCAAGTTTCAAACCTGTATTAGACTCGGCTAGTTTTGACTCCACTTTCGGTACCTCCCTTTGGTTAGACTCTTCGGTATTTCTTGACTCCCGTGTATGACCTTGGTTTGACGCTGACCCGTCTTTGGCTTCTCCCCTAACCTGGGAATCCGTTAGCTCGGAACCGCACACCCGCTCCCTGCTTCCAGCGTCAGCAACACAGAGGTGCAGTTGTAACTCCGGCTTCTATTCAGGTGAGCTTGCAAGCTCTCCGGCAAAAGTTTCTCAGTCGGAAACTCTAACAATTAAAAAGATTCAATTGTAAATTCAAGAAAGAACATTTAGGGCTCAGGTACCAACATGATTTTCTAACTTTTAAAGTTTGGATAGATGTCACCTCCTGCTGCTTCATTCCCTAGATACATTTTATTTGATGCCTGTATATGAAAAAAAGGTCAATGATCTATATCTGCACCTCCATCTGGCATATTTACTCTGGCATACAACTCCATTAGTTATTAGTTTTTTCCCCTCTTCCAATGAACAGAGCAATAAAATAACACAGTTTATGTGAAGAAAAGCAGCTTGTCATTAACAATCTATTTATATCGCTCATGGAATCTCTAGGGTAGAAGGAGCTCGTGGTGTAGGATAATTAGCACTAGGTAGCTCACTGACTTCATCCCAAGGGCCCAAACTTCTCTAATCATATCTGTGTTATTATTTCCCATGGGAAGAAACTCACAATAGATTGGGACTATTTTGCTTAGATTATTATTTCTTTTTATTGTTCCCTCCGTGGTCTCCTGAGAAAATTAAGTTGAGAAGTGAAGCAAGTAAAACGGCAAATGAATGTCTTGCGATCTGGCATCAGACAGCGTTTTTCTATCTCCCTTAAAAGAAAACCGTTTCTTATTATTTGGTTTTAGCATTGAGACATGCTCAACATAATCAGAGGGCAAGGAAGGGTGGGGTGGTGGGGAAATGGGGGGGGGGGGACGCCACCAAGTTTACTATTTGCAGGCTATAGAATTCCATAAAGATGACATTACTCTCATTGCAGGTTCAATAAATTGTAGGCAGGTAGCAATTACAGGGCAGTAAGTACAGATATGCCCAGTGCCTTATATACCTTGGTGCTTCTCTCCTTGCAAGAATTATTGGAGTTCCAGGGGACACCCATGAAGCACCCACCTCCGGCAGTACAGACAAGCCCAAGCAGAACTGTGAGGTGCAAAACTTTCATCTTTCACTAGTGAGGCCTTTGAAGTATACTATTAAAACTAAGGGCCCCAAATGCCTTTAACATTACATCAAGGCATGATACAATATGATATATGATACTGTACAATTTACAAATATGTACTAATATAGGGTCAGACTGGGGTGTGCGAGACACACCAGGGCTCCTACCCCTGGGGGCCAATATCACCCGTTGCTCACCTGCTGCCAGCTAACCCTCGCACAGCTTAACTTTTGGTGTTGGGGCAGTTGGGGAGTGATTTAGGGAGACAGGGCATTAATAATTTTAATTGGGGAAGGTGTACACTTCTCTTCTTGCATGCACAGATGGGGCAGCTGTTCTTGAACGATGTAACGTTTTATTAACAGACACCAAAAGTAGTGATGGGCGAATTTATTCGCCTAGGTCGAATTCGCGGCGAATTCCCGCAATTCGCCGCTGGCGAATAAATTCGCGAATCACCAGCGAAATTTTGCTTGGCGAAATTTCGCCGAAAAACGAGTCGCGCGCCGAAAACGACGCAACGCGTCAAAGTTGACGCGACGCGCGACAAAGTTGACGCGACGCGCGACAAAGTTGACGCGGCGCGCGACAAAATCGTCCCGCGACTCATTTAGCGAATTTTTCACCGATTCGCGAATTTCTCTAGAAATTCGCGAATCTCTAGGCGAAGCGAATCGCGGGAGATTCCCCCATCACTAACCAAAAGCACTTTCGGGACCCAGCTGAAATACAAGGAGGTCAATGGTCAGTGCATCATCTAAAGTTGTTCTCTACTACTGCTCTGTGCTCAATCACTTATGATAACCACTTGGTCACTGACTCTATGACATCTTAATGGGGTTTCCGGATGTTTAGTTCTGTTAAAGCTAACAGAAAAAAAGAACCCCTTGATTTAACCCTTTCATATAGTGGAGGAGAATATATACAGGAATTTAGAATATATACAGGTATGGGACTTATTATGCAGAATGCTTGGGACCTGGGGGTTAATATCATTTCAATTTCCATACACTATGGGTCTGATTTACTAAAACTAAAATTAATCTAATTTTTTACAAACAAAGTTAACCAAACTCTCTTACACGAATTGAACTCATTTACCAGAACATCAAACAAATTTGAGCACAAAATATTATGGGACGCTTGCTTGCCGAAACTCAACTTTTTCGGATTTTTTAGACAAAAATCCCTACTTTTTCAGATTGTACAGATCAGATCACAATGTCAAGAAACAAATTCAATGACATCTGACATTGATTCCACGTGACCTCGACAGATTTGAGATGGCGTATGTAATGCTATTTTGAGCTTTATTAGACCAAAGAAGTTAATCTCCATCTAAAGCAATAAATCATGGGTTACATTTGGCAGAGAGTTTGCTAAGTGGTGGTAAGGAAGGTGGGGGTAGTGGAACTACAACTCCCATAGGCTACTGTGCATAAAAGTAAAAGGAAAGACACCAGGAGGCTCTTGAAACAAACACTGTCATGCCAGGACAGTTAAAATGAGGCAACTCAGTGTGACATCATGTGGACATGGTCAAGGTAGTAAAGTACACCTCTAGTAAGAAATACCTCAGATGTGGGCTGGATACCATTCAGTGGAGTAATCAGGGAGAATAAATCTAAAGCCTGAAACACTATTCAACTGTGATCCCTTCTTTGCTACTCCTTACTACAATCCTTGTTGGAGCAAAGTCTGCTCATGCTGTTTAATCTATCTATTTTACGCTCCTAGAGAGTACTGTGAAAGGATTGACCTGTCTCTGGCTAATCCTCATTCACAGGGGTCCCTGCTCCCTGACCTATCACCAGATGTACATCTCCCTCTAGGGAGGAATAGCTTTACTGGGTCTTGGCGTACCCAGGACATTTACACATTAAATAAAACCAATAGAATTGTTTTGCCTCCAATAAGGAATAATTATATCTTAGTTGGGATTAAGTACAAGCTACTGTTTTATTATTACAGAGAAAAAATTTATAATTTAAAAAAAATCTGATCATTTTATTAAAAAGGAGTCTATGGGAGATGGCCTTCCTTTAACTTGGAGCTTTCTGGATAATGGGTTTTCAGATAACAGATCCCATGCCTGTAGTAAATACTTAATATAAAAGCAAAATGCAGACATCGCTGCAAAAATCTTAGTTTTCTCATGTGTGTGTGACATGGTAATTATCAAAGAGTGAACATTTTACAACAGACGTCATAACAAATAATTAGCTTTGGCCCTTCACACACCCCTGTTCAGATCTCAGCAGATGGTCCTTTAGAGAATGATACTACAAAGACATTATAATGTTTATAAATCTCTATACATTTATTTATGGGGTGTCACATGATAAAATGGCTTTACAAAAGTGAATGTAAAGATGTCTATTTCCTTTTCATCATCACCACCTTACATAGTTACATAGTTACATAGTTAAATTGGGTTGAAAAAAAAGACAGAGTCCATCAAGTTCAACCCAGCATACATACACACATACACACACCCCTCCACTCTTTCACACAAACTATATATGCCCATAGCTATACTAACTGTAGAGTTTAGTATCAAAATAGCCTTTGATATTATGTCTGTCCAAAAAATCATCCAAGCCCCTCTTAAAAGCATCAACAGAATGAGCATCACAACATCACCCGGCAGTGCATTCCACAACCTCACTGTCCTCACTGTGAAGAACCACCTACTCTGTTCCTTTAAATGAAAGTCCTTTTCTTCTAGTCTGAAGGGGTGGCCTCTGGTGCAGTGATCCTCTTTATGGGTAAAAAGGTCCCCTGATATATAATGCTTGTACATTCAACTATGGACTTGAGTTCTGAGATCACTCCAATCTTGACCCCCATTTATTATTATTTAATACATAATCTTACAATCATTATATATAGGGTACAGCACAAAGCTAGTTTCTGTACATGCCAACATCCCTCCATTCCCCCATAAATATCTTTCTTCTCAAGTTTTCAGTCTCAATCTCATCAAGAGTTAAAAGGAAAACAATTTGTTTATTTAGTTACATTTCCAAATCTCTCTCCAAATCCTCTGGCACTGAAGAAGTTAAGTTCCCTTGCCATTACAACTAATTAAATGGAACAACCCTTTTCCAGATGGGCTTTTTTCTGCATGAACGGAGTATATCGCCACATGATAATGTAACGGAAAACGTGTCAAGAAAGCTGGCTTTTTATGTTTGCTTTGTAAATCATATATGATAAATGTGATAATGCCTTGTGTCTTTTCAGATAGGCTTTTCTATAAATTAGCATAAAGACTTGAAAGGAAAAGCTGGAGAAAATGACAAAAATTACAGAAATTGTATAATTTATTCTTTCAGTGAACCAGTTGGTTTTAGTCAAAGATTACTTCTGATGGACTAGAATAATATATGCTTGTAGGTAGGAACACAGAGCATTTTTATTTAAAAATAAAGCTAGATTGTTTATTGCTAGATATCTAGATGACAGACAGAATATGAAAGATAGATGAATAATAAATAGATAGATATAAGATGATAAAGATAGATGGATAGATAGATAGATGGATAGAAAGATAGATAGATAGATAGATACATAGATAGATAGATACAGCAGATTATATGCATGTCATATTAAGCCCAAAAGGGGTTTGTAACACAGTAGGACACAACTTTTGCTCTGAAATTGGGGATCACCTCAAACACTTGAGGGTGCTAACCCCATTCCACTTACATTTAATGACCTCAAGCAACTACTACAACCATGTATCCTCAACATAGGGTCTAGCCCTAGCATTTCTTATGGTTATTGAACTGCAACATCAACCTGGCCCACTTGGAGAAAACCCAGTGGTCCCCAGGCCTGGGGTGTGGCTGGGTTGCCATTGGCTACGGTGACACCGGTGGGCAAAATAGCATGACAGAAGCAGCAGAGAGTGCTAGTAGTGTGGCAGCAAAGTTGTATGGAGGTGTTTGAAGATGGGGTGGGTGGCAGATGATGAACCTTTGACTATTTTTCTTTTGTTCTTTCAGTGGGCTCTAGGTATGCCAGTCTTCCACTCCGGACCTGTGATACCTTTTAAGGTTTCTGATTGTATTCTCCATCACCAAAATAATGGACAACAATTATATTGTCACGGTCGGCACCCTAAACCCAGAACCGATGTCAAGCACCCTGGTCTAGGCTCGTACTTCTGCCTATAACACCTTGGGAGGAGCCCTTGGCTAATCAGATGCCGCCCGGTCTTAAAACGAGAGGTGCAAGACGAGGGGTTCTGAGCAGACAAAGGGGCGCGACTGTATAGAAAGACTTAAGGCCAAAGGTCACGGTACAGGCGAGAAGCAGATTCTTGGTCAGACAGGCTGGGTCAAGGCAGGCAGACAGCAAGGAATGTCAGGAAGGCAAAGGGTCAAAACCGGGTAATCAATCAGACGAGGATGAGGCAGAATCAGAGTCAAATAACAGGCAGGAATCAAACCAGGAAGTCAACCAAGGGTTAAGCAGAATCAAAGTCGGTTTCAGGCAAGGGTTAGGTTTTCAGAGGACAGAGTAGTCAAAATAGCCAGGCAGGGTCAAACACAGATAGTCAGGAACAGATAAGAGGCTTTACAGCACAGTACTAGGCACCAGGAAATTAAACCTATCACGAGCAAGGAAGCTGTTCAAAAAAACCTTTAAATACCCCTTTAATTATTTGACTTTCACGCCACTGCGCGCTGGCGTCAACACGCCCGCATGCCTGCGCTTATGAAAACCAGAAGTGGGCCACCGCTAGACCACAAGGGTGAGTTCTTTATATTTATTCAATATTCATTGAAAGAAAAATGTCTATGAACATTATGAACATGAACAAAAGTAAATATTCCAAATAAGTACCAGTATTCTGAAGGCATATTCATTTGGCTTAGGTATAAACAGTAAACTACCCAGCAGATTGCACAGTGGAGAGTGCTGCACAATACAATTTATTGGTCCATTTTACCACTTTTACCACATAGAGGTTGGGAGAGAACCTTGATTCATAAAGAGGAATATGACAACATGGTTGCAATTTGGGAAGAGAACCTTGATGCAGAAAAGGAACACAACATCATGATAGCAATTTGGGAAGTGAACCTTGATAAATAAAGAGGAATACACCCACATGGTGACAACCTGAGAAGAGAACATTGATACATAAAGATGCACATAACCTCAAAGTAGCAATTTGGTTAGAGAACGTTGATGCATAAAGAGGTCCACAACCTCATGGTAGCATTTTTGTAATAGATGTGTTGCTTCAAGAGGAACACAACCTCAGGGTAGCAATTTGGGAAGAAAACCTTGGTGCGTAAAAAGGAACACAACCTTGTGGTAGCAATTTGGGAAGAGAACCTTAATGCATAAAGAGTCACACAACCTCAAGGTAGCAATTTGGTTAGAGAACTTTCATGCATGGAGAAAAACACAACCTCATGGTAGCAATTTGGGAAGAGAAACATGATGCATAAAGTGGAACACAGCCTCATGGTAACAAGTTCTACCCCTCTATCCCACTAAGGGATGTTAAGCAGAGACAATCTCTGTTCTTCACTGAATCCTTCTATCTCTCTTGAAGTTGGGCTGTTTTTTTTTTATTCATGAATCAGAATTCTATGACTGTGTTATAAGCAGATAATTTTCTGCTTCTTTTTTCCCTGTTCTGTTTTTTTTTTACAAGCTCTTCCAATATTACAGATTCTATTCTCTGCAAGGCTCAATAAAAAGCCCTTTTCTAAATCTTTCTTTTTATGAAAGTAACAGTGTGAGATTTTTCATAAGAACCTAGATAGAAGAATTAATGGTGCATCTACTTTATATTACTCTATTGTTATCATGTTACAAATGTTCAGCTTCGGTAGAAATGAGCGTTTGGTGTTCATATTGTAAAAAGGAACAGAAGGAAGAAAATGAGATATTCTCCTACCTTGTACTCAGCATTTGTTTCATACTTGTGGCTGATGGAATCTACTACTATTTAACGTTTGTGGCACTGGCATTTTTCATAAAAGTCTGCATATAATTGGGAGGTTTCATTAGCTAAGCCGAATAGATATATCTTGGTTTGGAGGCAGAGATGTTTCTAGGGAGTTTCCTTAATACTATTTAGGACTTCTAGCAGATATACAGCATAACCGGAGCTGAACTGGGGTTCATTTATAAACAATGGGCAAATAGTGAGTAACTTGTATCTACCAATCTAAGGTTTGTCTTCATTGTTTAACCTACAGGTGACTGAAAAAAAGCAAGTCACTGATTGGTTTCATCCACCTGAAGGTAGACCAATGGGTAGACCAATGGGTTACCTCCCAGGTGAATATTTGGCCAATGATCCCGCTCCTATAACTATGCTTTCAATAAGAGATAATAGGGGTAATTTAGAAACAAAGTTCAGGGCATGGTGTAAAGTGCAAAAAATATGCAGAATTGACAATCTGCTCTGCATTTTCTGAATTGCAAATTGAGTGCAGTGACATGCGTGCACTGTATTTATAAGGGTGGCAGAGACATGCGTGCATTAGCTTTTATCATTTATGGGCAGATTTATTGATTATTTAGGTTGAATTTCAAATTTATTTGATTTTTTTTACTCTAATAAATTCAATGTACTCATAATTTGACTAGGAAGTTATTTATGAAAAAATTAGATTCAATGCCTATGGAAATGATAAAAACAGAGCTGTACCCAATGTAACAGTCGGCACCCTAAACTCAGAACCAGTGTGAAGCACCCTGGTCTTGGCTCATGCTTCAGCCTATAGCAACCACCTTTCACCTCGGGAGGAGTCCCCGGCTAATCGGATGCCACCAGGTCTTAAAACGAGAGGTGCAAGATGAGAGGTTCTGAGCAGGCAAAGGGGCATTACTGCAAACAAAGTCTTTTGGGTAGAAGGTCGTGGTACAAAGGTGTGAGACAAATTGTAGTCAAGACAGATTGGATCGAGGTAGGCAGATAGTAAGCGTAGTCAGGCAGGCAAAGGATCAGAACCGGGAATCAATCAGAGGGGTTACGGATACAGAAGAGTCGAATAACAGGCCAGGTCAGGATTTCAGAAGTCAGAATAAGCAGGCAGAGGTCACAATCAGGAAAAAGAATACAAGGCTCAAATCACAAAGGCACCAGGAACTCACAAAGAGATACACCTATAACGGGCAATTAGTAGAAGGCCAAATTGGCCTTTTAAACTTTTGAATTTTGCACCATGCACCTTTAAGAACGCGGAAGTGCACGCACTAGGAGACCAGTGCAGATCGGAGCGGGCGTCCCCGTTTTGGGGGCAGCTGGCATCCCTGCTGTCCCCCCGCTAGACCACCAGGTAAGTTCCTAACACCCATCTAAACTGTACTCTGCACCTAGAGCCAATCCAGTGCTAAGTGCAGCCAGGCTATAGGGCTCATTCACTCATCAAGGCACAGTGAGCAAAGTGCAATTTGGATCGGTGTTTTTTTACCAAAATACACCATTCTTTCCCAGATTTCTATCAAATGGGCAATTATCTTAATTGTACTGTGTCTACCTGGATTATGACTGATTCACCAAAGTATAAATCCTGTAAATAAGCTCAGCGGTGCTTCATTCAGAACAGAAGGCAAGAAGGACTGAAATGTTTTGGACTCACCAACAGGGAAGTGGAAGCAGTATATTTTGATGCAATTACCTATAATGCAGTAGTTTTACAAGCAAGTTTCTGAGGGGAAAAGCACAAGTTGCCCACTAGTTAAATTAGTCGTCATCGATGCAAAATCTGTTAAAAGAGAAGGAAAGTTCCAATCCAAGGGGTTGCCAAATGTTAGGGCACCCACCAAGGATTGTAATGAGTTACCTGCTACCCCAAGGCAGTGCGCCTGTAAGCAGAAAACAGCACTGGCCAGGGCACTTCTTTCCTTCTTCTTTCTTCAGAATGCAGCAGCCAATGCATGCACAGTAGAGCAAAAAAGCAGGCTCTTTTATTAAAGTCCACCTTTAACTCTACTGTGCATGTGTGTCCACGCATGGAAGAGGATTGCTCGCTAGCAAGTGCCCCAGGCCAGTGCAGTTTTCTGCAAACAGGAGCACCAGTCTGGGGTCTAAGGTAAGCCATTGCAATCCTTGGGGGTGCCCTAACATTTGACAAACTCCCTCCAAGAATAGGGATGGCGCGAACTGTTCGCCGGCGAACTTGTTCGTGCGAACATCGGCTGTTGGCGCTCGCCGGAAGTTCGCGAATGTCGCGCGATGTTCGCCAATTTGGGTTCGCCTTAGGTGGCGCTTTTTTTTTGCCATTTCTCCCCCAGACCAGCAGATACATGGCAGCCAATCAGTAAGCTCTCCCTCCTGGACCACCCCCTGGACCACTCCCCTTCCCTATAAAAACTGAAGCCCTGCAGCGTTTTTTCATTCTGCCTGTGTGTGCTTGGAAGAGATAGTGTAGGGAGAGAGCTGTTAGTGATTTCAGGGACAGTGGATAGTAAGTTTGCTGGCTAGTAATCTACTGTTCTTCAAACAACTGCCATCTAGCTGTGTGAGCTTGTTCACATTCTGTCTAAATATCAATAATATTACAGTCTCCAGAAAAAGCACTTGAGTGACTTTTTTCAAGCAGCCATAATATATTTTACGTAATCCGTATCCACCGCTGTAGTAGTGTATACGTTGACCTTGTAGCCATTATTTGCCCTGTAGGCATTTTTTGCCCAGTGTGTTCTTCAAACAACTGCCAGCTAGCTGTGTGAGCTTGTTCACATTCTGTCTAAATATCAATAATATTACAGTGTCCACAACCACCTGAGTGACTTTTTTCCCTTTACAGCACAAAACGCAGCGCTGTGTCAACAATGGATTTTTCAGATACATTTTTGCCCTTGATCCCCCTCTGGCATGCCACTGTCCAGGTCGTTGCACCCTTTAAACAACTTTAAAATCATTTTTCTGGCCAGAAATGTCTTTTTTAGCTGTTAAAGTTCGCCTTCCCATTGAAGTCTATGGGGTTCGCGAACCGTTCGCGAACTGTTCGCAAACTTTTTTTCCGCGGTTCGCGCCATCCCTATCCAAGAACTGGAACTTCCATTCTCCTTTAGGCAACCACTAATGAAAGTACTTCATTTACTGTGTGAGGGTTCAGAACAGCAACACTTTCAAGGGTGCCTTGTCCTTAGTTTTCAATGAAAAAAATAATAATTTGTTGGGTCACTAGACTGGGCTAAATGTGCCCATTATAATTAAAAAGATACAAAGTACATAGACAGTATAGATAGCCATAGACATTGGGCAAAAGAGAAAAAAACATGCATTAGGAAATCAAAATGATGGTTCTGCTTTCTGATCATTTAGTGAATTATAATATATCAGAATCAATTGATGACATCCCTCCCTGCTAGACTTCTGCTTGGTTAATTCATATTAAGCAACTTTACATATTCACAAAATAATCTTATTACAGCTCAGATGAAGGGATGGCTGTGTCTCTGATATATAGCGAGTGCTTCCTTTTCTTTTCCAGGCTTTATGACAAATGAAAGAATCCCACTGGGGTTAGCCTTAAATCTGCAGAGATGACATGCTGCAAGCAGTAAACACAGAAACTCCTTGTTAAAGTCTATAGGAAATAAATCTCGTGTATTATACTAGTGTGTTGGCTCCAGCCGCTACATAGTCTATATCTGGAAGCGACGGTTGCTGCTTATATTTAATATCTTTTGCAGCTGCTCAGCAGCACTGGAAACGTAAAGACAGCAGGCAATTCTAATTTCCAGTTTCTCTTACAAATCCATCAACTTTGCTTGCATGAGCCCGCCAGTCGACTCTAAGTACGACTTCAATCTGAGCCGGAAGCAACTGCCACATCTTTAATGCAGGTGGTTGCCCAGCTCAATGACTTTTTGGCTGGCCAGTCCCTACCATTCATTTTCAGCATCAGCATTTGTGTAAAATCCAGCAGAAAGAACCCAATTTAGGCTAAACTGATAATCAGGGACATTCTGTATCTCGTGAAACATGCATATTTACAGTTTCATCTCTCTCGTTACCATGATAACCAAAAAGTCAATGGGAAGTGTGAGTTTTTAATTGTCTGATATACTTGGCATGCAATCGGCTTGCACAGAATAGTTTAGCATTTTCATATTTGACCATTTCTCGCAAGTTTTTTGTGTCTACATGAAACAGTTTCTTGAGTAGGTGCTACTTGAAATCCTGTCTGTATTTTTTTTTTTTTTAATGGGTTTTGCTCATCACTAGACAAGAGAAAGAGTGTAATTAACTGTACTAAATGTAGGGCACAGTGCAGTTGGCAAGGGTGCAACTTGCACAATTATTACAGGTCTTTTCACTCCATAAAGGACCACAAATGCCTTTCTTCACCCCATAGAAACAGTGCTTTATGCATGAGGGGCAAACCACTTGAACAGCAGATTGTTGGAAGTGCTTTTAATGTTCCTAGTAGATATAGGGATTGGTAGGAATATATACAGTAAGTTCCTAATGTGTAATCAGAGAGGGTAATTGTTCTAAGGCTTACTGCTGCCTATATCCTTTCATAAGCCCTACAGTGTCTGAGAAAATCAGAAATACTGTAGGGGATGGTCTAAAACTGAACTAAGATCTCTTAGAACCCGTGAGTATATATCATCAGGCCCTGGCACCTTGTTTACATTAAGCTTAGTTCAGTTTTAGACCATCCCCAAAATTTTGTCCTAGTGAATGGCATTATGAGCAGCAATCAGCATGGCTTTATGAAGGATAAGTCATACCAGACAAATTGCTTTTTATGATGAGGTAAGTAAGTGTTAGAGGGATAAAATTAAACATATTTTAACTTAATCAATACTAGAGTATAATACATTTTACATTAACCAATAATTAACAGTAAGATGCTGGACAGTGGGGAGGGGGGGGCAGTAGATGTGATCTATTTGGATTTTGCCAAAGCGTTTGATACCAACTACTGCTTTCTAAACTAAGGTCTGTTGGTCTTAATGAAGTTGTTTGCACATGGATAGGAAACTGGCTACAGGATCGGGTACAGAGGGTGGTTGTTAATGGTATGTTCTCTGCTTGGAGTAAGGTTCTTAGTGGGGTCCCTCAGGGCTCGGTATTGGGTCCTCTTTTATTTAACTTGTTCATTAATGACTTAGGGGAGGGTGTTGTAAGTAATGTATCAGTGTTTGCGGATGACACAAAACTATCCAGCCCAATTAATTCCATCCAGGATGTGGCACTTGCAACAGGATCTTGACAAACTGGCAATCTGGGCAGCTAAGCGGCAAATGAGATTCAATATTGATAAATGTAAAGTCATGCACCTGGGATGTAAAAATATTCAAGCCACGTATACTCTTAATGGGACTGCACTAGGCAAATCCATTATGGAAAAGGAACTTGGAGTCCTTGTAGATGATAAACTTGGCTGTAGCAAGCAGTGCCAGTCAGTAGCATCAAGGGCCAATAAAGTATTGAGCTGTATTAAAAGGGGCATAGAGTCACGGGAGGAGGGGGTCATTCTTCCACTTTACAGAACATTTGTAAGGCCACATCTAGAATATGCCGTACAGTTTTGGTCTCCCTCACTCAAACAGGACATTATTGTATCAGAGAGGGTACAGAGAAGGGCAACTAAGCTGGTAAAAGGTATGGAAAACCTTAGCTATGAGGAAAGACTGGCCAAATTGGGGATGTTCACGCTGGAGAAGAGGCGCTTATGGGTTAATGTGATAACTGTATTACTATATATAAGGGGATTGTATAATAATCTCTCTAATGCTTTATTCACCAGTAGGTCTTTCCAGCTGACAGGTCACCCATTCCGTTTAGAAGAAAAGAGGTTCCGCCCTAAATATTCGGAAGGGTTTTTTTTACAGTGAGAGCTGTGAAAATGTGGAATTCTCTCCCTGAAACTGTTGTACTGGCTGATACATTAGCTTTAAGAAGGGGTTGAATGGATTTTTAGCAAGTGAGGGAATACAGGGTTATGGAAGATAGCTCATTATACAAGTTGATCCATGAACTAGTCAGATTCCCTTTTTGAAGTCAGGAAGGAGAAAAAGTGATAAAAAGGGCAGGATCAAGAACAGGGTGACAAGGGCAAAGAGTCAGGGTCAGAAATTTGTGAAATGGAGAATAAATGGGAAATGAGCACTTGCTGGCTGCTCTTCTGGTCCAGTGATTAGGAAGAGCATCCAACAACCAGGATATCATATCAGCAGAGCCTTATAGTAGAGTTTCAATTCAACATTTCAATTTCTATTTTTTAACTTACTTTAGCACCTAAAACCATTTGAGATGCTTGTTTAAGAAATTGTGTCCAAAAAATTGTGATCAACAAGAAACACAAAAAAAAAATGCAAAACAAAATTACAAAACTTAATAAATCAGCCCTTAGTGTGTTTATGACAGGGGAGTAGCCTGTGAGCTCCATATGAATAATGAAACTTTCTCTAAGTGCTAAGTAATAATTCATCAACACCATATAAATTAAGTGTAAAAATGAGACCAATTAAATATAGTTATATTTCACACTCTGTTCTATCAAGCCTGACGTTAGAATTATAGCCCAGGATAGATCTGGAAATGGTAAATAGTGGTGAAAAGGTCTTTAGATGAAATATTTGATGAATCCTGACATTTATGTCAACCAACCGTTCTTCCTCTTGCTTTCACTATTACTGGAATAGACTAAAGTGTCATAGAAATGGGAATGACTCCACGTTCATGAAACAATAGTCAATGTAGATAATGTTTTCTTATCAATGTCACTCACAATATACTTGGTGCTCAAGGCATCAGTTCCACCTATCTCCCTGGAGATAAAAAACATCTTTATGAAAAGTTATAGTTTAATAGGGGATTATATCATAAACATAACTGTAATGATGTAGTGTTCTAAATCCAAAGAAAACAGCAGCACTCATATTTGAAAAGGTGATGAACTTTACTTAATGTGCATTAGGCAACGTTACGGGTTACACAGGCCCTATCTCAAGTCTTTCTCAAGATGGCTTGATGGCTACACTGGATTTGCAATATTATGGTTAAGAAGAAGCATGGAAATTTGTGTATCTGAAATTGCATTACTGTAGGACTTTGACTTACAGAGCTAATGTCCTGGGTTGAATTCAAACAAACATTGTGATTACTGTTGGGGGCGAATCTGATCAGCTTTGCTTTGCAAAAAAATTCACCAAAATGCAATGAAGTCTATGGACATCAATTTTTTTTGGTTGAGCGATATGGCGCGTCAAAATTTTTTCACCCATTGGAGTTTAGGGGCGTCAATTTTGTGGTGAAACTCAGAGAAAAATTTAGCTGATTGCTAATTTTTATATATAAAGTAATATATTTGTGTTTCCTAAATAGTTCCAGGCAAAAGGTGCAAAGAATTGTAAAATAATGAATAAAGTCCAAATTATTGCACATGCGATTGTACGCCCAACTGAAACAGAAGGAGATCAAATGAGGAATAGTTATTGTGCATGCATTTTCCATTAGACAATTTGAAAAGAAATTTTCCACATGCAGATGAAACCACCTGGATTTGTGTGTTAAATGCGTCATGACTCTTAATAGAGAGAGGAGAAAAGGTTCTGGACAAGCAAAGGGGCGCGGTCATCTCATCAAGGATAATGGATTGAAGAACACCACCAGAGTGGAACAGGCGGGTCGGGCCAGCACAAGTGGAGCAGAATCGTCAGACAGGCCAGGATCAGGAATGGAGAGAGCAGAATAGTTAGTGGAAAGGCAGAGGTCAGGATTGGAGATAATCAGAGAAGTCACCAACAGGCAAGGGGCAGGGTTGGAGAGAATCAGAGTAGTCAGGCAAAGCAAGGTTCAATAAACAGTAAATTAGGCAGGAATCACTTAGGATAGACACCCAGGAACTTCTAAATAGAACCTATCAATGGGCAAGGCTCTGTACACTAAAATCCCCTTATATTCTAATTGAATTTTGAGCCATTGCGCATGACGTCATCACGCCGGCGCATAAACCCGGAAGTGCGTCGCCACTAGACCACCAGGGTAAGCATCCCTTACAAAGTCATCTTAACTCATTTAATGCATTTAACTTTTTCATTAGCATACCAAAGCACCATTGTTAACAATGGCGAACACTTTAATTAGATGGGATGCTGTGACACAATTGGGATATCTGGGTTTAGTTATTCTCTGTCAAACACACAAACCACCCACAAAAAGGTGGCTTCATCTGTAGTAACATATAGTAATGTTATCACAGGAGCAAGTCAGCTCTAGTTTTAGCAAGCCATGAGCAGGTGCGCTGTTTAAAAACAAATCTCTGATTGGATGTTGTGTGTTACAAAGCTAGAAGTGAGCAGTTGCACTGGTTATTATAACACAATACTCTAATGAATGCATGCTCCAGATCCATCCAACACAGAGCAGACATCAAAGTATAAAAATAGTTTATTTTCATGTGTTGTTTTTTTTTAATTGAAAATGTACTTTTGTGACTGATTTCAATTATTCTCAGGCACAAGATTTCTCTACAGTGACCCCAAGTGGCCAGTTGTAACAATACACACATCTTTATCTCTTTTATCCTTCCCTCCTCCAACATTGGGGCACATTCACTAAAGGGAAAAGTGACTAAGTGATACTCAGAGTTCCCTGTATAACTCAGCCTGCAGCCTTGTGTCTTTATATGGTCACACCCCTCAGTGACTTCTAATATCCTTATCATTTACAGTAGGGGGTACATTATACCTTATAATACATGAGTGATACTCAGAGTTCCCCCCTGTATAACTCAGCCTGCAGCCTTGTGCCTTTATATGGTCACACCCCTCAGTGACTTCTAATATCCTTATCATTTATATTAGGGGGGTACATAATTCAATGTATATTTTGCTAGTTATTTGTGGATATTGTTCATTATAAACACATAGCAGATACATTATATGTGTAAGTATTACAACCATACATTTATCACATGTTATACAGGGACAAAAAAGGGAACATTTTAATTAAACATAACTAAAGGTCGCAGGGCTGGTGGTTTTCTTTGTGTTGTTCATCTTTTATGGATACATTGAAATAATCGCTTGGTATCAGACCTTTGCTGTTCCAATAAATTCAAGTTTCAATACTTTCTCAACTGAACCATGAAACACTGCTGTGTCCAGAAACAATGTGCGCATTATGTTAATTTCTAATTGCACCAAGGCTCCCAAGAACCTAATCTTTAAATGGTCTTGTTGTTTCAGCCTCCAGTCTATAATTTGTGTGTCATTTCCAAAACGCACGCTGCTTCTATTGACTATAGTTAATTAAATTTCTAATCTGAAATGGTTCCTTCCGAGATTAAAAACATTTATTATATTTTAGAGGACGTCAATCACGGCAGGGGAGCTCAAAGTGAAGCGGTAATTGTGCACCCGACCAAGGTAATACGGTTATCAGCTTGAGTAGCCTCCTAGCGACAAGTCTCGCGTCCAGTATATATATGTACGTTGTGTTTAATACACTGCATTGATTCATCCGGCAGTTCTGAACAGAAATAGGAATTGATATCGATGTCCCTGGGACAATAATGTAATTCTATAAAGGGTGTGTAATACAAAGTCTCTCATGACTTACAGCCTCAGATTTCAATCCTATAGTTGCTCCATTGTTGCACTTCGAATTTCTACCTTTACTATAAGTTATACTAGCATGGTACCATGGGGCAATTAAATATAGAAAACTAAAAGAATATTGATTCACAGAAAATGACAAAGAAGAGAAAGATCCAGTTTCATTTAAAGCTTTACCTGATACAAGAAGGGGTTGGATGGTGTTTAGCAAGTGAGGGAATACAGGGTTATGAGAGATAGATCATAGTACAAGTTTATCCAGGGACTAGTCCAATTGCCTTTTTGGAGTCAGGAAGAATTTTTTTCCCCCTCTGAGGCTTAGGAGGGTTTTTTTTTGCCTTCCTCTGGATCAACTAGCAGTTAGGCAGTTAAAATAAAAAAAAGGTGGAACTTGATGGACTTGAGTCTTTTTTCAGCCTAACTTACTATGTTACTTTGTTACTATGTAGAATGAAAATTATATTTGTATATACATTTTGCACTGAACATTTCACAGTAACCCTTCCAACACTTTCCTCTTGTCTCTGTCTCTATATATTAGGTACCTATCTAGTGCTACCAATCCCTATTTCTGTAGGGAAATAATGAGAGCAGACAGTAACCCTTCCAACACTTTCCTCTTGTCTCTGTCTCTATATATTAGGTACCTATCTAGTGCTACCAATCCCTATTTCTGTAGGGAAATAATGAGAGCAGACAGTAACCCTTCCAACACTTTCCTCTTGTCTCTGTCTCTATATATTAGGTACCTATCTAGTGCTACCAATCCCTATTTCTGTAGGGAAATGAGAGCAGAGCAGACAGTAACCCAACACTTTCCTCTTGTCTCTATCTCTATATATTAGGTACCTATCTAGTGCTACCAATCCCTATTTCTGTAGGGAAATAATGAGAGCAGAGCAGACAGTAACCCCTCTATGAACATCTAATAATGATCTCTGTAGTATCTGGGTTGACTGAAAGTGACACTGGTGAGCTTCATGAGATAATTTTAAATGAAAATAAATTCAAAGATAGATTATCATATCATAATTTATTTCCATTTTAGTATTGTGGTAAAACCATAAAGGCATACTACCCATCTTTGTGTTATTACAATGCTGTTTCAATTGGACTCTATAGATGGTTAGACTGGTATAGTTGCCTATTTTATGTCTTTATGGTTTTACTAATATACAGGATAACACAACTGTTATCCAGAATGCTCAGAACCCAAGGGGTTTTGGATAATGGACCTTTCTGTAATTTGGATCTTCATACCTAAAATCTACTAAAAAATATTTTACACATGAAATAAACCCAATAGGTTGGTTTCATGTTTAAATGACTTTTAGTAGACTTAAGGTATGAACATCCAAATTACAGAAAGACCCATTTTCCAGAAAACCTCCTGTAAATTGTTAAGAGTATGTCTGGCACTGGGCATTTGCATCTGCCTTTTTAATATTAAAGTACCATTTAAATATTTCCTATGGGCAAATGAGGTTGGCCTTTTTATTTAGGCAGCATTGTGTACATGAAATAAAGTAGGTATTTTTAATGTAGTTTTTTTTTCAGCAAACAAAAGCAGAATATTATCATCTGGTATGCAGCAAATACAATTTCTGTATTTACAGGTTTGCCTTCTAAAGATTCTAGTCGCATATATGTGTAGGGATGTGAAAATTAGACACCCTTGCATATTTCTAACAGGCATCTTTCTAATAATATGGACGCCTAATGGGTCCTAATGGGGACCTTGTGCTTATGTAATTCCTTGTGGTTCTCACGTTGGACACTAGGTGGCTCTGTGTAAAAGTATAAAGGTATTGGGAATCATGTGGTCTGGGCCTTTTGTTTCAGTCAGCCCTGCAGGCTGAAGGGAGAAGTATTATCCCTTGGGCATTAGGCCTTAATCCAGGAGAGTTAGACCCTGTCATTAGTGATGGGCGAATTTATTCGGCAGGCGCAAATTTGCGGCGAATTCCCGCCATTCGCCAGTGAATATTTGCCTGCCGAAAATTTGCCTGCTGAAAATTTGCCTGCCAAAAATTCACTGGCATTAAAAAAAAGACGAGTCACGCGGCGCGCGTCAAAAACGAAGCGACGTGTAAAAAATTAAGCAACACGCATCAAAAACGTTCACTGGAAATTTTTCTGTGAAACGGGATAGATTCGCATCCCATCACTACCTGTCATAGATCACTCTAGGAGTGATAGAAAGGATAGGTAGTCGAGCAGCTCAAGCTCCGCCAGGAGAAATAGAGGGATTAAGATCCCGGGTACCAATTACCCAGAATAAGGGACTAAGTGTTAAGGTCAGGGAAATAGGGATACTCTGCCTGCACTTAGGATAAAGCCTGGACCCTGGTTGTACCTCTCACCTCCATTCACTGATCTGAGTCTGTGCCAGAGGGGGTTGAAATCATATTTGGTACTGTGAGTACTGTCTGTATATTATGTTCGCTGTATGCTCTCGTTATGATCTCTGTGAGGATATGTTCACTGTTTAATAAACATAGTTGTTTCAAGCATTAAAGAAAACCACTGGTGCCCAATTTGTGTGAAATAGCATCAAGTTACAGTTATACTACACCCTTCCTCCACCTCGCTGCAAGGGCTTACACGTGAGAAAAGAGTTTCATCTGTGGTATCACCCCATGTGTAATTAGCCAAAACTGACTTCAGTAAAATCAGTTTATTATAGCACTACATATGTATAAGAGGAGTTTGTATTCTGGAAAGAGAGAGAGATGCTGCTTTTATACAGTATGTAGGAAATGGAATAACTCTGCATGTTCTAAAATGCAATGCAGAGCAAGGAAAGCTAAAAATGAAAGAGTTACTCAATGTGACAACTCAGTTGCTATGAAAACATCAGGGATCTCACTGTAAGTATTTATTACTGTGTCTGCTGTATGTAAAAATGGTAAATTTAGCTCATACCTAGGGTCAAGTGTGGCTACCAAAATATATTGCTCCTTGTGTGAAAAACCCCAGGGTCGTCATTAAACACAGAAATAAGGTAATGAAATGGGACAAGATGTCTTGAACTAAAACTGCCTTTGTTCCCGTTATCTCCCTGCTTCCTACTTGCCAAAAATGTTATGAGCACCATGACATGACTGAAGCTGGCATTGTCTGAACTCATTCCCTGCGTTGCGCTTTCAAGGCTTTAAGCAGCTCTCATAAAAGGAACAATGATATATCAAATAGGCCGGGGAATGAAAAGGGAATTTCTTCCATTGTGTTATGGGATGCCGCGCAGCTGATTAAACTTACTAAAGATCAATTCAACGGCCTCTGATTTACGATAACATTTTTTGCATCCCCATAAACTTAGATGAGATGGCTGATTCCTATGGGCTGCGTAAGAAATATGTGAACCATTTACATATTTAAACATGTTTGAAAGAATATTTAAAGGATTTAAAGGTATTCTGTCATGATTTTTATGGTATTGTTTTTATTACTAAATGGCACTGTGCAAATTGAAATTAATTCATTGTACCATTTAAAAAGTTATTCTTGAAGCAAGAAATTTTTTTTTTTATTGTAATGTTGGTGTGTAGACAAACATCTCAGTTCATTGTCCCTGATCATGTGCTTTCAAGAAGAGTAAGGACTTCACATCAGAACTGCTTTCAGATAAGCTACTGTTTCTCCTATTCAGTGTGACTGAAGGCTTGTGTTTGGATTTTTACTACTGGTTACTGTTCTCATATACACCACTAGGTGGGGCATGGAAGCATTTTTATCAATGCAGGTGACAGGGAGCTGTTATCTGGTTACCTTCCCATTGTTCTGCTGATAGGCTGCTGGGGGAAAAAGGGAGGGTGATAGCACTCCATCTTGCAGTACAGCAGTAAAGAGTGATAAGAGCACAAGTCACAATACTGAGGGTGCCTGGGAAACTGACAACATTTCTAGCCCCATGTCAGAATTCAAAATGAATTTCAATACAGGATTCTGCAGAAAGAGTGCTATTAACTGATGCATTTTGCTAAAAAAAATGTTATCCCATGACAGAATCCATTTAAAAAGGATAATTGCTTCAAAATTAGCTTTAAAGGGGATCTAAACAATCTTATGGTTTTACACTAACACTGTATTTGACTGAGTAAGCTTTAATTTGTTACCATTGGAGCTACAGCCAAAAAGCACCAGCATTGTATTCTTATTATTATAAGTTTTTCCACAAGTCTCCAGGGCCAGTGGCCCCATTAAAATTCAGAATAATTTTGATGCAAATGGTGTCTGTTCTTTGTTCTGTGCAACTGGAGCTTGAAGCTTTAAAGGGCAAGGAAAGTCTAAATTAGAATAAGGCTGTAAATGCTGTATTTTGTACACTAAACATAAACATGAACTTACTGCACCACAAGCCTAATCAAACAAATGATTTATGCTTTCAAAGTTGGCCACAGGGGGCTGTCATCTTGTAACTTTGTTATACATCTTTGCAAGAATAGACTACATACACATGCTCAGTGTGGTCTGGGCTTCTTAGGGATGGTCATAAATGATCAAAAAACAAAGCTGCTGGAGTTCTGCATGGCTGGTAAGTAAGGGAGGGCCTGCTGTTCATAAGTATGATTTTTTTCCCTGCCAGAAGTTAGGGACTGTCTGACAATTCCTATACCCAGCACTAAATGAAGGGAGAATTTCACTGCATACAGTCAGGTTTCTTATAAAAACAGTACACATTTTTTAATTAAAGTATATCGGAGATAGATTTCTTTGTCATTAAAGAAAGTAAAAATGGGATTTTATTTCTTTGCCTTTCCTTGCCCTTTAAGCATATTTCTTCTTTCACAATACAACTAAAGAAAAGCATGCCCTCCAGTGTAGTATCAGGAAGCAGAATAATCTCCATAAGTAAGATAATATCAAGATGGTAGACATAGTGCTAGTAAAATGTATTGGTGAAAAAATTGGGGAATACTCTAACATCTGCCTCAAAAGTTGAAATAATAACAACAAAGTATCTAATGAACATTTACACCAAGTAAATCTGGTTTACCCCTTGGATGTTGCTCCCAGTGGCCCCAAAGCAGGTACTTATTTTTGCATAAAATGTACTGTCAAACAGAGGCTCCTCTATGCTACCAGTCCATATAGGGGCTATCAGCCAATCACAGTCTATATTTGGCACCTACAGGAGCATTTTGTATGCGTGTTGCTCTCCAACTTTTTTTTTTACATTTGAATGTGGCTCTGGCTCATTGGTAAAAAAGGGTAGGGAGCCCTACCTTATAATGTTGACCAGTTTGATCAAGTAAAAGCAAACTAGCCAGTAGGAGGGCTCAATACAAGCAATAATCATCATGGGTCTGGTGTACCTGTTGGTAGATCCATTTGGTTACTCATTGTATGTGGTTATCACTCAAATGGGCAGCACAGGCCCCCTTCACCTGCCAAAATACGGAATTTGTGATTTTATTTCTCTCCATGTGTTGCCAAATTTGACAGAGGTTTCATCATTTTTCAAAGAGGCATAATGCCTGTATCTGAGTTCATGGTTCTTGTAAGGTCTTAGAGAACTTTGAAAGCAGTTGATCTTCCTCTATTGCTATTTAATAATCTTTTATATCCCAATATTTCTAGGACAGATCCCATATGGAAAGATCCATTAAAATCACATCAAACAGTCCCATACCGTCTGTTGGACTGCCCTGATGTAGAGGGACCAAGTTCATGCTAATTCTTCTACAGTAAATTATTTCTTGAAGCCTTGGGTGAATTATAAAAATTGAGAACAGCTTTAATTTGGAAGTTAATATAAATAGACTCCAAATCACCAAAGTTCAGCTAGAGTAATGCAGAGTAATTTATCATCCATAATAATTTGGATTGAAGAACATTTAAGGGAAACCTACCCAAGAGTTTTGAAAAAGTGCTGCTGGAGCCTTCAAGCAAGAAATGCTGCATTTGACACAGACCATGACACAGTTTAACAGGAGAATATCATGTTTCCCTGACATGTTGCCCCACTTTACAAATTTAGTACAATCAAAAACCTACTGAATGTATGTATAAAGGAAACCTATTCCCAGCGGGGGCAAATCATGTCCTGCTACAGACCCATTTATGTCTGCTTCAGTAATCAGGTTCCTTAACACAGAAAGGCCAAGCAAGCCCTAGAACCATCAAATTAAAAATATTTACAGTAGGTATCATTTAGAAAAACATTTTATGCTGTGATGTGTAACCTGAAAAAGGGAAGCTAAATACTGTAGAGGAGCCGATAAGGTTATGGTGCGTCAAAAAGCCTAATGTTAAGCCCAAAAAAGACTCCACCTTAAATGTAATACAATAAAGATCTTCTTTAGGTGGCCCTCTATTGCATTTAAATCAACTGCTCTGGGTGGAGAGGTAGTCGGAGAGATTTATAAGGAGAAATGCTTATGTCTTCACAGTTCCTTTGGAGGTTAACTAATTTTTTTTGAGGCACACTTTTGTTTTAAAAAGGCTTTTACTGCATGACAGGTATATGCAATTAATCAGTAGTAGTAATAGTTGTAATTAGTGATGGGTGAATCTCCCCCGTTTCGCTCCGCCGAAAAATTCGCGAATTTCCAGCGAAATTCGCGAATTGGCGAAAAAATTCGCTAAACGAAACGAGTCGCGTTTTTGACGCGTGTCGCATCATTTTCGTCGCGTCATTTTCGACTCGTTTTTTTCTGCTAATTTTTTTGGGGCGAATTTTCACTGGTGTTTTGCGAATTTATTCGCCAGCGGCGAATCGCGGGAATTCGCCATGACTTCGCCCATCACTAGTTGTAATTAATGAATTCCATTATTATACAGGTATATTATCCATTATCTGGAAACCCATTATCTAGAAAGATCTGAATTATGGGAAGGTCATCTCCTTTTTAATGAAATAAATGACATTTTACTTGATCCCAACTAAGATATAATTAATCCTTATTGGAGGCAAAACAATGTCATGAGGTTTAATTAACGTTTCATTATGTTTTTAGTAGTCTTAAATGTATGGAGATCCGAACTGTGGATAGATTCCTTTGTCAGGGCCCAAAGGCACCTTTTTTCCAGAGAAAACAACCCCAACCTAGACAGTCTACCCTCATAATTCAAGTCTTCCATCCCTCTAACCAATTAAGTTGCAAGTCTCTGCACTCTATTCAGCTCATTTACATCCCTCCTAAGGACTGGAGTCCAAAACTGCAGTGAATATTCCAGATGAGTTTTACTAGGGATCTATAAAGAGGTATAATTATGTTTTCATCCCTTGAGTTAATGCCCTTTTTTATGCAGGACAGAACCCTATTTGCTTTAGTAGCTACAGAATGACACTGCCCAGAATTAGACAACTTGTTATCTATAAAAACCCCAAGACACTGCCATTTAGTGTATAACTTGCATTTATATTATTTTTGCCAAAGTGCATAACCTTGCATTTATCAACATTAAACCTCATTTTCCAGTTTGCTTCCCAGTTTCCCAACTTAGACAAATCACTCTGCAAAGTGTCAGTATCCTGCATGGAACCTATAGTTCTTCACAATTTAGTATCATCTGCAAAAATAGAAACTGTACTTTCAATGCCCACATCCAGGTCATAAATAAACAAGTTGAAAAGCAAGGGACCCAGTACAGAGTCCTGCGGTACCCCAGTAACAATACTGGTCCAATTAGAAAATGTTCCATTTACCACCACTCTTTGTAGTCTATCTTTAAGCCAGTTCTCTATCCAGGTACAAATACTATGTTCCAGACCAACATTCCTTAATTTAACCAGTAACCTTCTGTGTGGCACTGTATCGAATGCTTTAGCAAAGTCTAATAAATCACATCCACAGCCATCCCAGAATCGAGGTCCCTGCTTACCTTCTCATAAAAAGAAATTATGTTAGTCTGGCAAGATCTATTACGCATAAAACCCTGCTGGCACAAACTCATAGTATTGTTATTTGCTATAAAGTCCAGTATCCTATCCTCTATTAATCCTTCGAAAAGCTTTCCTACCTCTGAAATCAGACTAACTGGCCTATAGTTTTGAGGCAGAGTATGGGATCCCTTTTTGAATAGCGGCACCACATTAGCAATTCTCCAGTCTCTCGGCACCATGCCAGACCTTGGTAGATAAGAGAACTTAATGTAATAAAACTGATCCACATCTTCAGAGACTGAGACTAGGTAAAATGTGCAAAGCTTAAGACATAGGAATGTATCATAGGAAATGGAAATATTTATGTGACTTGGTTTATTTTAATGCATGTTGACTAAATGACTAAGGATATATAACATCAGATAAATAGACCATAATGATCCAGTATGAGGGGTTTTCGTTTCCATTTATTAGGGGCTTATGAAAAACAATTTGTATTATCTTTCATAATGGTTTGGTTGAGCAATTCTGCTTATGTCCCCTTTAATTGGTGTAACTGTTGTATTTTGGGTAACAGCATTCCAAAGCAAAAACATGGGTATGGTGATAAAAGATTCCCCAATGAAACAAGCCAAAATAAAGATGTTTAGAAGAGTGATAACAAATTAAATGTAAACCTGAGGGGAAAAGATTTGTTTCCAGACACCAATCTTAAAAATAGGTTTTAAGGATTTATTTCCCCATAGACAACTTTAACTATGTTAAAATACACCTCAATGATAATGAATTATACAGCTTTTTCCAGATTTCCACTGAACATAATAGGGAAACTCAGGCTAAATGCAGATATCAAGTGTCAAATGCAAGATTCTGGAGCACATCATTAGCGTGTGATAAACTGAACAGTAGAATGAAGTTCCTAATGGGAAGGGAAATAAAGAAAATTCACAGAATGGAAAAAGTCAAGTAAACTAGGGATTTCTTATTCTTATTCTTGTGATGGAAAATATAGGGGTTGATTTATTATTAACTGACTGCCAAGGTCATGTAATTCCTCTTTAATAAAACACATTTGTGTATGTTTTTAAACCAAACTGTGCAAGTTTTTTTCATGAGATTATTTCCAATTATGCCACAAAATACCTGCCACTACAATAAATGCCATTGGAATCTAATTTTTTTAAAGATGCAAGTTTAGTGGTATTAGTGGTAATAGTGGTTATTAACTCTCTACAATTAGAGTTTTTTGGACAATTGCTGGTTAAAAAATCAGAAAACCTTTAAAAGCCTGAATAGCTAAAAAAAGCTCCCATTGGCTTTTCATTGGCAAAGCTCTGTATAATAAGAGTTTTTTAAGAGTATTTTAGCATAGGAGGGTGATAGTCTGAAAAAGATCGATAATTTTTTGGGGGGTTACCCTCGTTCCCCCCTACATTTCCTAAAATATGACAACACAACTATACAGGGGGCACATGTAGGGCAATAGGACAACTTTATTTAATTTATTAAAGGTTTCCTGGGCTTGTGTAGTGGAATGTAGTGGCTGTAACATATACTTCTATTTTACGCTTAAGTTCCCGCCATATGCAAATTAGGCATCTCTAGCGTAACTGCGCTCTGCCTGGCGAACGAACGGTGGCACTACTTCACTAACGTTCGCCGCCCTGAGCGCAAATTTGCACTTTAGTGAATTTGCGTAGTGCTGGCGAAAATTCGCCTGGCGAAGTGCGGCGAATGGTTGACATGTCCCTGCATGTCGGCCTTTCTTGGATATGAATCTGCTAATATGGACATTGGTTTCAGTCAGAGGGCTTAGTCCTACCCATCCATTGCTTTTACAGCAGAGATATTGCAGAGACCATAACATTGGTTCCACAGGCTTAATTCTCCCCCACCTGTGGCTTTTAAGAGAGAGAGAGACTGCCCAGACCAACACCCATTTTAAAGGCATAAAACCACCATTTAAATGGACAGGTGTGGAGTTGCTACAGCCACATGGAAGCTTGGCCTGCAGAATAACTGCTAAACTTCTTCTGACTGAAACCAATGCCTAGGTCAGGAGACACTTATCCCAAGAAATGCTACCATGCAGGGAGGTGCAAGCCTTTGGCTACTATGACTGGAGGTAAATAGTGAGGACCACCATATGGGGTTTACCTTGACATGGTATGTCAAGTTTTATGACCATAACTTTGTAGCTTTATATGTCTGTTTTCGAAAATGCATGCACTTGCATAGGTACTGGATTACTTATGAAACAGGGGACCAGAGAATGTGCATTGATTAACCCCCACTCTTTTGTTTGCTTGTAGCTAATTTGACCAGTTCAGTAGCACTTCCGTTGTATTTAAATATATTTTTACTTAGCCTTGGAATGCTTCCACAACCCCCTTCCTTTTTGTATTTTAACAATAAGATACTTTGTAAACAGATAAAATAGAAAACCAGACACAGCATACTTCCATCGTTTAAGTAATGTTAGTTGACAATAGTTGAAGTGATGCAAATGTGAAATCTATGAAAATCTTATTAAGAATGGACAACTTACATATCATTCAAACCATTGAGGAAACTCACAGTCAATAAAAACTGTTGCTGGTTGATTTTTCTTCTTGTTCCTTTGAGCATGTGCTGCAAGGTTGAATTGAACCTTTTGGAAATGGTCCTGTTAGTTCTGGAAGCTGCTGGCTGAAAGGGGTTGCATCAAGGTGAGTTGGGCCAGGAGGTACCATGACCAGGAAGCAGTTTGCTATGAGAGATCAGGAGGAAGTACAGCAGTTGTGTCTTCTGGGATAGAAGCTTCTGGAGAAACTTGCTACAGTGAAGATTTGTGGCTGCATACAGGGCCAGATTTCCATAGCAGGCACCCCTAGGTCCCCTATACTCCCTTTTATTTGCTCAAATTTTCATAATAAGGATGGAGCAATGGGAATCGGCACACAGGAAATGTACATTTCTGAACTAATGTGGGTATGGTTGGGCAACATGCCACCCCCTAAAATCCTGCTGCCCTAGGCCCAGGCCTAGGTGACCTCTCCACAAATCTGGGCCTAGCTGCATAACTGAGTAGAACAAGCTACCATGTTCCCTCCTTCTGGATTGCAATCCAGTGCTGCACCCTGTTTTATGAACTCTGAGTTATTAAACATGTTACATGCAGCTGTAGAGTTGGAATAATCATTATGAGTTACTCTCTGACTGGACTACCTGGAAACTATAAGTGACAGTTACTACAACTTTATATTAAGTGACTGTAACTTAGTAACACAGTAACATAGTAACATAGTAAGTTAGCTTAAAAAAAAGTTGGGCTCGTGGAGATTTATCTATACTTTAAAATTATGATTAATAAAGACATTTTTTAATTTACATTTTTGACCCTGTAGTGACTGCTACAAAAGATCAGACTTTTGCTTTAAAAGTCTTTAAACTACCGACTATAACTTTATATATATATATATATATATATATATATATATATATAGATTTTTTTTTTTTTAAATCTGACTCACAGTGTAATAGATGGGCATTGGCTTATAAAGAAGACTTTTAGAAATGAATACCTTACATCAAAAAAGAAAAAGAAAGACATAATTCCTTACCAGTTATGTTTTTTTCTGAAATACAAGGCTTTAGTTAAACCCCTTTTCACAACGAGCTTAAAGTATATTGTATCCTGACTTTAAATAATGAGGAACCTTATCTGTGCTTTGTATGCCTCCCTTCAAAGAGGTATCACGGTGCACCGCTCCTAAGTAGTAATGAAAATGGCAGGTTATCAAAAAGTTCACCGGCTTGTAATTGAGAAGTAAGAAGAAAACACCAAGGAATGAAACACATTCTAACATCCTAGACAACCGTCTGGTTTTATGGTACGTCCCTGTGGGTTCCAGAATCTGGGTGACTATTTATTTCATCAAACAACCTTGGCTGAACTTTCCATGTGATTTCAGAAAATAACAGGAAAACAGTGGGAATCTTATACATTGCTTTATGGATGAGGGTAAGGGAAATATGACATTTTATGTATATTAGGAATGGATGCATAGAAGATAGACTATTAGGTAGCAAGATTTGGCAATTTTTAAAAATATTAATGGAAAAGAAACATGGTCTAAAAAAAGGTATCAAGAGACAAAATCTATATTTTTTGCTACTATTTGCAGAGCAGACCACAAAAATGAAAAAATATATATGTGTGTTCTTTTATTGTATTGTTCCCTGTCTATTCTGATGATGTGTAGATTGAATGAGTGATGATCACCTACTGCTTGGGAACACCAATTTTCTAAATGTAGGCCTATGGTGCAACCTATAATAAGCCCCTTTCCAACTCAACAGTTTAATGGCTTTTTAGCAATATTTTTTTTTCAAAATATCCACCTTTGATTCCAGATAATTCTGTATGCCATCTATGCAGAGCAGTCCAGCTGTCATAGGGGTGGTCAAAAAGGAAGTAAAAGAGGTACATCTTATTTGAACCCCACAACTAAAGCATTACAAGTATGAGTTGAATGCATGGCATAAAATGTAATTTTATTTTCTGTCTAAAAGCAAAAATAAATCAGGGGTTAGTGTATTTGGTTCAAGTATACATAATTACATTGTTCTGGATATAAAAGCAGGCCTTCGTGTAAGAATATGAAATGTTGATTTTTGTAAGTGCTTTTATAATAGTAGCTATTAAGTTATATATTTTTTACCCATTCAGTAGCCTTGTGGTATGAATAGACCAACTGTTGTAATTCTAGAAGTTGATCATGGTGCTTTGGGATTAAGGGTACAGAAAATGACTATGCTAAGAAATTAGAATGGTAAGAGTTAGAAATAAGTCAGTTTGAGGGAAAGATTGAAGTTATGTCCTGTATTCAAACCTAATAGCACAAGAAATAAATGGTAACATGACAACTAAGAAGGCAGAAATAGAAAGAGTGCTTTCTTTGTAAAGACCAATCCTAAAAACATAAAGGCAAGTTAAATAAAGACAAAGGGGCAGATTTACTAAATTCACATGAAGGATCGAATTTTCAAAAGGATTCGAATTCGAATTTTCGAATGTTTTTGAAGACCACTTCGACCAGTGAATTTTGAAAATTTGATCGGATCGAATCATTCGAATGATTTGAATAAAAATCTATTTGAATATTCGACTGTCGAAGTACTTCCCCTTTAAATTTTTATTTGACTGTCTAGTTCGCAAGATCAGTGCTACCGAATTGGCTTTCATTATTTTTGATCGAATAAAAATATTCGATCGAATGGCTAAAATCGTTTGAATCGATCGATTCGAACGATTTTATCGATCGATTGAATATTTTCTATTCGATCGTTCGACCAATCGAATTGCGGTAAAATCCTTTGAATTCAAATTCGAAGGATTTTACTTCCCACAGTATTCCCAAGTATTCCCAAGGTTGAATTGGAGGGTTTTTAAACCCTCCAATTTGACCCTTAGTAAATCTGCCCCAAAGAGTGTGGGTCATAATTTTGTTAAAAGGGGCTCATAAAAAAAGCAATTGCCTAGTCTGTAGATTGCAGCTGGGCGTGAGGGAAGATTCTTGTACCTTGAGTTTGCCTGATCTTGCTGCTGCATATCAGAAGCAGACTGTATGCGCTGGGCTTACCAAAGTAGAGAACTTAACATTGCAATTAGTTTTAAAACTCTCCCATCAATATCAACTGCTCTGTCCGCTAAAATTTAAAGTCGCCTGCACCTATTCACACGCGGCTCACTAGGCAATTTTCAGCGACTTAGGAAAACGCAGCACCGCGTGTGAATAGGCATAGGTGACTTTACATTCAGCAAGCAGAAGACACGGGCAAGCAATTAAGGGAGATAAGTTGCCCCAAAGAAGCGACGATTAGTCACCAGGCGACAAATCTCCCTGAATCTTACCGTGTGGACTAGCCCTTAGTTGCCAGGCAGAAGGCTGTGTTGCAATTATAGTATTTGCATGCCTGTAGTTATTGGTCAAAGGGTGTGATGACCATTTCCTGCCTTATATAGTATAGTGCTGGGAAGGGAGGGGCAGCTTCCTCTTTGGCCTCTGGTTGGTGATCCAGCA
>CM044441.1:146506115-146530474 GCA_024363595.1 Xenopus borealis
GTGTCAAATGCACAATCCAAAGTGGCTTCATCTGTATATATTACATTGATTAGATCAGCCTTGGAAGTGGGATGATAGGTGGTCCTTTGTAAGATGGTTATATTGTTAAACTGCTGCCCCCCCCGGCCTGGTTGCAACCATTAGAAGAAAAAAAGTATGGTTAGGGGGCCAGGGGAGGGTTGTGGGCTGGGGTGGGAGGCTAGAAGGGGCTTTGTGGATGGGATAGAGGGTCTAGGGGAGGGGCCCCTGAGACAGCAGCCCCAGTGGGTTCCAGGCCCCCCAGTCCAATGCTGCTGATGTGAGATAAAATGCAACAAGTTCCAACAACCCAGTGATCGGTTCAGCAGACACTTTCATTCAGACTGGAAAAATCTAATGCTCCTGTCTTGGTAAGCAAAATTCACTTCTGTCTTTGGTTTCTGTGTGTGGCTAGCCAATGCCCAATGTACTATAGATATCGGTTCTACTTTGCACTCATATTTGTACATCTTTTAAAAACATTACTTTTCAGCGTATTTGCTTGTCTTACTACCACGTAGTGTTAAATATTTTTCTGCTTTGGTCTAAAACTGTAACTTCAGTGATTATCTCAGTCGAAGCAATAATGTCTCCAAATGGGAATTAAAATTACAATATATTTGCTAGTTGTTTCTTACTTTGCAAGTGACTCGTTTGCATAAAGCTCTACAGATACCATTCGCTTTATACCAACATGTCTCATGGGACTTGTTTGAGGATACTAAGCCTTTTTCATTTTTATATAATCTTTCCATGTACATCTGTGAGTGCAGCGAACCCCTCCTTTCGCTTATAGGCAGCTTAAACACCTAAGAGCATAATCACGTATGGAACAAACAACTGCAAACTGCAGGCTCAATATTTTGCAAGCTGTCCTATTCCCCAAGTCCTCATCAAGTGAACAAGTCAAAAAGGCCTCCTGATAGTACAAAATTTTTATGACACTGAGCAGCCTGGTAAATAGAGGGAGTTACTTGCTAAAGTCTCCTGGGTGACAAATTGGAACTAAATCATTCTTTTCAGACGCTTAATCATGAACAAAATACATTCTTTTGACACCAACAGAATTACTCCCTTTGATAAACCTGCTACAGGCCTAGTTTTGTCCTAGATTTTCTCCCTGGAGAATTCAGCCTGTTGCCTTTGCTCTCAAAAACAATTCATTGAATTCCAGGTCCAAAACATACAAACATCCTTTCTAGAGTGCAAAGACAAAAAGCATATATAAAATACACAGACATACATTAAATGAATCAATGATTTAAAGTTATCAGTGTCTTGTGAATGACTTTTGAACTAAATCTCAGTTTTGTGGCTTCTTTGGAAGGTGCATTTCTTCCTCTAGATAAAAGTAAAGATGAAAAGGATTTGTCATTTCAGTAGCAAAACCAGGGGCTCCATATTTTGTTATATGCTTTGGTGTGTCCAATTTTGATGCTAGTGAGTTTTTTATAATTAGTAGATTGTCCAATCTGGTTTTTACTAATTAAATGTCCAATGTGGCCATTTTCCAGGCTTTAGCTATTGTCTGCTTAGTTGCGGAAATAATGTAAATAATCAAACATCTGAGTTGTTTGATGCCTCCTGTCACATGTTTATTTAAGAGTGCTTCAGCAGCATTGTTAAGGAGGGAAATACCTGTTACGTTGGTTATTAAAGAATAGTTCCTGATACAGAGGCGTACCGCTACAGGACAATCCCATCATCATGTAGAAATGAGCCTTTTTGGTTACATGCCCTAAACCATAATGTTGAGGATGTGGGGTACCATTGGGACAGCCTTTCTCTCTTATATTAATATATTAACAGCACATTTCATTGTGTCTCAAAACATATCACTCCATTTATTGTCATCAAAACATTGTAGTAATACCTTTTCCCAGTTTTGTACGAATTTCAATGTTTTGATTGTTATACTGTATGTATCAAATTATCATACAGGTAAAATAGTGCCCCTTTTTTAGAGATAGGTTGTAGAGATTGTTTGTAGGGAAAGTGTCCCCTACCTTTTGGGAAGTCTCTTGTATTAATACTAATAATGCTCCAGCAGATTCTAAAATCTATTTTTCGAGAGAGGAAAGATATTTTTTAAATTTCATTTTGAAATCTGACACAAGACTAGACATGTTGTTGGTTCCCAGGTGCCCTCAGTCATGTGACTTGTGCTCTAGTAAATTCCAGTCACTCTTTACTGTTGCACTGCAAGTTTGAGTGATTTCACCCACCTCCCTTTCCCCCAGCAGCCAATCAGCAGAACAATGTAAATGTAACAGGATAACAGCTCCCTGACACAAGATAGCAGCTCCCTGGCAAAGAATAGATTAAAGTCCCACAGATGCCAAGCACCCTGGTCTCAGCTCGTGTTTCACCAGTAGTGTGACCGCCTTTGGCCTCGGGAGGAGCCCTCAGCTTACTCAGATGCCACCTGGACTTAACGAGAGGTGCAAGGCAAAAAATTCTGGCTAGCAAGGGGCACGACGGTTAAGCAAAGTCTTTGGGCAGAAGGTCACTGGACAGGACAGAGGCATATAACATAGTCAGATCAGGCCGGGGCAGGACAGGCAGAACACAGACGGAGTCAGACAGGCCAAAGTCAAAACCAAGAAGACTAGCAGAGGGATCAGGCACGATAGGAGTCGGATAACAGGCAGGGTCATACCAGGAAGTCAAATCAGAATGGTCAGGCAGGCAGGGTCAGAAACAATCGCTTATCCAAAAGGAGTTCCATCATGGAAGTGCTGGCTGATTCATGAATAAAATGTTACATGGTAGAGTAAATTATTTAAAGCGTGTTACCTAGAAATAAAAAGTATAAAGATCATTACAGTGTGCCTTTAAGCTTAGATTTGTGGAGAAATTTTTATCCAAGCTTAAATAAAAGTAAAATATGATTATTTACCTATCTGATCCTTGTCCCACATATACTCTGAAGAACCAAGAAGGTGGCATCGAAAAGTGGTTTATAATTTTACAGTTCTGTACTGTTTCATCTACTAGTGTTTTAATGTTTGTTTGTTTGAACTACTAGTCTATGAGTCTCTGCTAGACAAGTTTATCTTGCCCCATATGTATTTGATACTTATTTACAGGTTCTATAGTGAATTACATTTCACTTAATTTCAAGTGCTTTTTTTAACTTGTGCAAGGCTGTGGTAAATTGTAGGGGCACATACAGGGGGGGTAGATTCATTAAAGGGCGAAGTGGCTAATGCTAGCAATTTTTCTCCAGGAATCCAATCCACAGGGACATCGCCAATTCACTAACAAACACAGATGACAATTCGCTAGCGAATGGGACCGTCACTAGCGTTCATTCGCACTCTATCACCAGTGAATTTTTTGCTCAGGCGATGGTTTTTGATCCGCAATTCGGTATCTTCAGATTTAACCAAACATTACCTCTTATGCCAGAGTTGACTTTACCCACCTCAGACGAATTGCTAAAATGAAGCTAGACCTTCCTCAATCATTTGTCAATTACATCATATCCTGTCAAAAATGCATTAAAGATTAAAAAACGATGGTGACATCCTTTTTTAAGCAGGATTGGCTGCAAAAGGCCTAACTTAAAAATGTTTTGGCTTAACATTATTCCCAGTCATTTGAGAACATATGGAACATTCATTTTACAGCTCATGTGTAGGGCATAATATTAACTGTTTTGTCTTTATTAAAGTGGACCTGTCACCTACACATATAAAGCTGCATTAAGAAAGTCCTTTGCAAATTAAACATGAAACACATAATTTTTTTCATTAAAACATCCATACACCTTATAAAGGTGTTTAAATATCTGAGCTGTCAATCAAATATCTGTCAATTACTTTCACTTTCCATTCAGCACTTCCTACATGCCACTGCTTTTCTCACATTCCCCCTTCCCTAATGCCTGCTTGCTGTGATAGTGTAATTACAAGACTTAATGAAACAACATTTAAATAATAAATACAGTGTAAGTAAAGTTTAACTAACATGAAAAAAAGAATTTGGAATTATGTTGTAGGGTGACAGGTCCCCTTTAAGGTCCCTTGGACATTTGCAATAAAAAGTGTTAACCAAGCATTTGCACCAACATCTCTAATAAAGATGTCCGTACAACTTTAAGGTACCCACCCTATTCAAATTGACCTAAGCATAAGATCACTAGCAAATTTAGAGTAGGTACAAATGAACGTTAGCACATCTTCATTTTGAAATGCTCGCAGTGCGGAAGTAACCCTAGTTAAAAATCTCCAGCATTCGCTGCTCAGGACACAACTTCACATATTAGTGGATTAGCATAGTGGTGGCAAATTTGCACCTGGCAAAAGATGCAAGGTGTGAAGCAGTCACTGGCGACAATTCGCCCTTTAGGGAATATGCCCATATGAGCTTTACCATATGTTTGCCCTGGATGAGACTCAATAAACTCAGGTGTGGGACCTCACAATGGTGTTGAAGCAGGGTGTTGTGGAAAGGAAATGTTTAGTATTTCCCAAGAATGGATGCCAGAGGTTCTTGTAACTTAACCAGAACTGTTGTTATTGAGAACAACCTGCAATAGAGATAATACAGCTTGCATATCATAGATATACATAAAAACAGCACTGTTAACATAGTATCCCCCTTTATATGACATATAAAAGAAGTATCATTCAGTTCACCCAGAGTTCTTTTTCCTTTTCTTGGAATACCTCTTTGAGTGGTACCCAGTTGGGGAATTATTGAGCCCCTATAGCCTTACACACTGATTGTCTCTTGGGGCATCAATGCTCATTTGAGTATCAAAACTGCTCAGCTAAACAGCCTCTAACTGCCTCTCCTAGAGAGACCTATGACAGGAGATAGTTGACCACTTGCTAATCCTGGGGATCCACTTTTGACTCCCTTCCACTTTCTATGGTATCTCCCTACACTTGTATACTACACTAAGTCCCCATTAGTGTGAGCGAGATTTTTTGCCTAGTTTTGCCAAACAAATGACACCCTAGACTCCAATGGGTGAAAAAAAATGATCATAATTTATCACTAGTCCCCATATCTTTGTGATTCAATAGAACAGGTGTTTTGGAGAGTTTGGATACAAGCGCTGGTCTGTGTTGCAGTTTACATGTGTCTCTCTCTACTTTGGGAGTTCTCTGTTGGTAAGAATCCACAAAAAATAGATTACATCAGTTATCCTCTGGCTCCTCATTCAGTCTACACATAATTACATTATAAGGGGCATATTTAAGACAGCCTTTCCTTCTGCCTCTTTGCTGGATTTTTGAACACAAAATGCCCCATTATCTATAGACAGGCTTCATGAAATCTTTGTATATGTTCTGACTAGTGATGGGCGAATCTCCCGAGATTCGCTTCGCCGAATTTTTCGTGAATTTCTAGAGAAATTCGTGAAACGGCGAAAAATTCGCGAAACGAGTCGCGGGGTGATTTTGTCGCGCGTCGCGTCAATTTTGTCGCGCGTATGTCGCGCGTCGCGTCAACTTTGACGCGTCGCGTCGTTTTCGGCGCTCGTAGCGTCATTTTTGGCGCGCGTCGCGTCATTTTCGTCGCGTCGCGTCAAAAACGACGCGCGACTGACGCGCGACTCGTTTTCAGCGAATTTTCGCCAAGCGAAATTTTGCTGGTGATTCACGAATTTATTCGCCAGCGGCGAATCGCGGGAATTTGCCGCGAATTCGACCTAGGCGAATAAATTCGCCCATCACTAGTTCTGACACCACTGAAAGGAATCATCACCTAAAACACAAACTTAGGATTGTGGATCAATGCATTCATAGAGACACTAGGATTCACAGGAGTCAACTTATACAGTATAACTAAAAACCTGAAATAAACTGGGTGCTTCTAGTGGTCACTAGAGTAAAGACTCTTAGCCATGGTACACTTGGTAAGGAAGCAACCACTTCTAGCATTTAGACAGCCTCCAAACATAAAGAAAATGAATAACAAGAAGTGCCCTTTCACAACCAACCAAAAATGGAACATACCCCTGTGGGTTCATTTTACTGTGGGCTCATGTGTAGGGCATAATATCAACTCGTTTGTCTTTATTAAGGTCCCTTGGACATTTGCAATAAAAAGTGGTAACCAAGCATTTGCACCAACATCTCTAACAACGATGTCCATACAGATCCGCCCTATTAAAATTGATCTAAGCTTAAGATCACTAGCAAATTTAGGGTAGGTACAAATAAAATGAACATTAGCACATCTTCACTTTGAAATGCTTGCAGTGCCGAAGTAACCCTAGTGAAAAGTCTCCAGCATTCGCTGCTCAGGACGCAACTTCACATATTAGTGGTTTAGCATAGTGGTGGCAAATTTGCACCTGGTGAAAGATGCAAGGTGTGAAGCAATCACTGGCGACACTTCGCCCTTAAGGGAATATGCCCCTATAAGCTTTACCTTATGTATGTGGCAAAAAAAATGCAAAATCTGCCCACACATCCTGATCTGAAACAGAATGTATATTCTGTACACATTGGTGGAAAACAGCATCCATGGCCAGAATTACTGCTCTACTTCCAATGTGGTGTACTTAATACAATGCACCAGATGCCAAACAGGACAACTGTACAAAGGAGGAACTGGTCAAAACATGATAAAGAGAAATACACAACACAGCTTCACCATTACCAATATCTGAATCTGGAAATACCAGTAGGAAACAACCCTCACCACTCCATAAATGTTTTAAGAATCTTGGTTCTTAAATGGAATTTTGGAATTTTCAAACAGAAAATGAAAGCAAAGTCTGGGAATACAAATTGATGAAAACTTTCAACTCTCTGGAGAAGGGGCTGAACCTGGGCCTTACATTTATGGCTAATTACATGGTTTAAGAACTGCCTGCACAGTCAGAAACACAAACAGTTGACTTTGTTAACACCTCACACAGAGATTGACATTCCTTATTGCTGGTCATTTGATTTATGAGTTGAATGTTGTATATATCAGAGAACACCACAGCTTCATTGTATTCAGCTTGAAAAAGGAACTAAAATATTCTGAAGGCTTGATATGATTATCTTAGTTAGCCAATAAAGGTATCACCTTTATACCACCTTTTTTTATTTTGTTGCCCTGAACGTTGCTTGTGATCTATTCCCTCTATTCTTCTTCAGCTCTGTACCTGCTTTCTTGGCTTGACTGTATCCTCATCTTTGATTATCTGACTCCCTGGTTTGATACTTGTGAGGCATTAAATGTTTTAAACACTGGTAATTTATGACATGTGTTGGGTGTGGTAGTTCAGAAATGGTTCTTTATTTTTTAATCACTCACCATTATCCTACATTCTAGTTTTAAAAGATTAACACCGTACTCTTTTATCTGAATCTTCACTTAGTAATCTGAATAGACCACTGATTAATTCTAGGTTATATAAAATGTAATTTATACATTTTCCAGTTGCACTGACCTTGTCAATCTTTGCATATCCAGCTGCAATCTCTAGCAATAAAGCTAATTAATAGCTTCAGAAGTATGCTGTTCATGCACAATGCAAATCATACAATAAATGTGAAAGAACGGTTTAAATTTAGATCAACCTTTTCACTGCCAATTGTAAATGTGATCATGATGAAAGGTACATTCATAATCTTCCTTGTGTCCACTAAGCCATAAGTTGAGGCATTTGATACCTGATCTAATTACTGGACAATAAATATACAGGAAACGCGAAGGCAATGTTTTCAAACATATGGCTGTACATGTATACAGGTACACGTTATTTATTAAAGTCTGAAGGCTAATAACTATAAAAAGGCTAGTTTGTTTTACTATAAAATCCAAATTTATTATACCCAGAGGATGCAAAAAGAATCTGAAAATACCCCATATTCAACCTAAAAGAGTCCTGTAGAAGTCAATGGCAGTTGTCCTATTTGCAATTTGAAGATGTTATGGTCTATACTGGGTTTCGTATGATAATCCAAACATTTCTGCCTTTTACACCGATTTCACAAAAAAAATTACTTTTCACATGTCAAAAGTCGCAGTTTTTGTGTGACAGAAAGTTTCAGTTTTTCCCAATCTGATTTTTCACAGTTTTTTTTAATGATAAACAAGTGTAAGTTAAATAATTTATTCTTGTTTTATTTAAAACATGAGAAAAACTTGGGTTTTGATAAATAACCCCCATAGACTTGAACTTGACTTTTGGTTTTTGCTGCTTTGGATAAACCTTGAGGCCAGCTATTAAAAATAATTAGTAATACATGTATGGCATCTGGAAACCAGTTATACATAAATTTCCAAATTACAGGAAGTCTATCTGCCATATAATGCATTTTAATCAATTAATTTTTTTTTAAATGATTTCATTTTTTCTCTGTAATAATAAAACAGTAGCTTGAATTTGATCCCAGCTAAGAAATAATTAATCTTTACTAAAGGCAAAACAATCCTATAGGGTTTATTTATTGTTTAATTTTTTCAGAAGATTTTGCATTCTGAATTACAGTTCCCATACTTGTATACTCATTTCTTAGGAGCACTAAATGTGTTGAATAATTGAGCCATTACTATTTCATGCCTTTGCATGAACACGGATTCTGAAATGTCCAAGAGAGATTCTTATTCAGTCCACAGTGGCTCAGAGGATTGTATACATGCAATTTTTCGAATATATTTTCTCTGTGAAAAACATTCAGATTGTCTAGAAGGGGAAAAAACTACCTCTGGCTTTTACAGCTGTTAAAAAATCTATATGTGAAGATGGTCAGGGATTAGTTCAACACAGAATAATTTGAGGCTTAGACAGAGAATGTAGAAAAAATTCAGACAACCGATAATATTTGAAAACACAAATCATGTCACTAGTTCTACTACAGCAGAGTTTAACACTTTGTTTGCCCAAAAATAATCTTTTATAAGCATGGATATGTAGTGATGACCAAATTTTTTCGACAGCCATGGATTTGTGTTGAAATTCAAATTTTAGACAAACTTTTCAGCCTCAAAAAAGTCCCCTACATAAAAATGCATTTGGACATAAAAAGTCACAGATTCAAAAAAGTTCACACAAGAAAAATTATGGTTGACTTTAATGCATGTGGAGTGAGAAAAAATTGTCGCATGCGTAAAAAAAAAGTAAAAAAATGGTGATGCCGATTGACTTCAATGTGTTTCAGGAAATTTTCACCTTTATGAAAATTTTTTCACAGTTTTGCAAATTTTTTGCTGAAGCAAAACAGGACAGGTTCGCTCATCAGTAGTGGTATGAAAGTCTAGGTCTCAGTCCAAGTAGGTTTGTGCCAGGTGAAGTCCCCATACAGAAACTTCACAATAATAGTTGAAATCTTTGCAACACAGCTCCGCCATGTATACAAAGATATTTCAAATATGCATTAATAAAGAGAACAATAAAATGATTAAATATGTGAGATTATCAAGATCATGCATTTCATCATTAAGGGGCTGATTTACTATAGGTCAAATTTGGAAAATACTTAAAAATTCGACTATCGAATTAAAATACTATGACTTTGAAAATCAAAGTCAAATTATTTTTCACCGAATTATGGATTCCTGCAGTCGAAGCAAAGTCCTTCGATTGAATGATAAAACCATTTGAATGGTTCAATTGAAACAATTTTAGAGTATGATCAAACAATTTTATTGGTCTAGAACAGTGATCCCCAACCAGTAGCTCGTTGAAAGTTGCTCCCAGTGGCCTCAAAGAAGGTGCTTATTTTTGAATTCCAGGCTTGGAGGCAAGTTTTAGTTGTATAAAAACCAGATGCACTGCCAAATAGAGTCTCAATGTAGGTTGAAAATGTACAAGGGCCTACCAAATGGCCAAATACCAGAATTTATTTGGCAACCCAAGGACAGTTCTCATGCATGTGTTGCTCCCCAACTACTTTTTCTGTGAGTGTTGCTCATGGGTTCAAAAGGTTGGGGATCCCTGGTCTAGAAGGTTCTGGCTAACAGCACTTCGGCAGATTTTATTTGGCGAAGTAAAAAAAAATGAAGTTTTTTTAAAGAGACAGTACTTTGAATTTCAAAGTCGAAGAATTTAGCAATTTGACCATTCGCAGAGAATGGTCGAATGGTCGAAGTAGCCTATTCAATGGTTGAAGGTTTTCAAAAATTTACTTAGAAAATAGAACTTTTTGCATTCGAATATTCACTTTGACCCTTAGTAAATCAGCTCCTAAATAAAGACTCCTCTGGGATTAGGTTTTAGTATAGCCTATATTTTATTTGGGTTGTATTGAGCAAACATCAAAGTAATAACTGATGTGTATTAAAATATTGATGTTTCCTTTCATTATTTTCCAAAAATTCTTCACCGTCCTGCAGGTCTGATGTGGCAGATTAATGTGACTGTGAGGTATGTTGAGTAGGTGATTTTCTTTTTAAATAAAAAGTGTGAAGTGAGAAAACAACTGTCAAAGTCAACAGTGAAATATATCTGTTCAAGATTAAACTTTTTAAATAGACACATTCTGAGCAATTTGCTCTTCCAGTTATTTCCTTAAAGGGCACCAATCATAACTAAAATAATTTACTTTAAATAAATACACTATGTGAAAGTTCAAGAAATCCGATCTTTAAAACAGTTAGAACTGTTTGTATAATGTAAATCATCAGCTCACTATACTTCTGTAAAATCTCCCCTATCTCCACTGCAGTTCTACTTGAGGCAGGCATCTTGGATTTCACTGACTCCTCCTCCCTATATCTTCACAGCCAACTGTAGCTCTGAAATCTCGCACATGCTCAGTTGAAATTTCTTGCTTGCCTAATAAACCTTCTAAGCTATTTTGAAATCTGCCAAACTTCTGTGTTAGTGCTGCCACCTTGTGGAAGTTGGTGTGTGCCCTTCATTTGCATAATGACATCACCGGCAGGGGATAAGATAGGGAAATCTCGTGATACTTCTAGATTTTACTAAAGCTAGGCATTCTGGGTAGAATCCTCAGGCCAGTGCTACAATCTGAGCATGCTCGTGAACTCATTTGCATATTGTAGTCACAGTATAGACTCCCTCAGTGAGAGAACCCATTTGACAAAGTAAATAGTTGTTAATATGTGTTTGATTTTGGCTGTGATTGGTGCCCTTTAATAAATAGAATGCTAACTGTAACACCCTATGACACAAGAAAAACTCAGTTTTCAAAAGAAAACTGAAATCTCTTTCCTTTACTTAAAGATGAGCTTATAAATTGCATATATGATTTAATGATTGTAGGGTTCAGAAAAAATATTTTCATTGCTGTATTGATATAAATCAGAGAGTATTTTACATGTATGTGTTTCTTCTCCAGATTAGCAATGTTTTATCAGAAAATCAGCTACCATATGTATATATACACAAGTGTATAATGCCATCAAAATATAACATATTTGTGTCAATGATGCAACCTACACAGGTCTGAAATTGATTTTTTTTTAATAAATAACATAAGTATTTTATTTAACCAGTAGACTCAACACAAAAATATTACACAGCATAAAACAAAACAGTTAACACATTTATCACATTTCAAAATAAAATGCTGCTACATTTGAAAGAAAGCAAAAAAAAAAAAACAATTGAATTCACATTTTTACCGCAGATCGAGTTTTTTCCTATAAAAAAACTCTAAAAGCTACTGAATTCATGTTGACATCAATTTACATTTTTTTCAATTCAAGTTTTTTAAATTTTGTAGTTGAGAATGATGTTTTTTCAAGTTTATAAGATTCACATTTTTCCATAAATAAGCTCACATACAAGTTTGGTGAGTTTTCCAGTTTTACAGGTTTACAAATCCCCACAATTTTCCAGTTTTCCCGTTTTTACTTAAACAAGCTTAAAAATTCCCACAACTAGGTCTATATATAATATATGACTTTGCAAAAATGGCAAATTTAAATAATTTCATATGTTATCTTTCTAACTCAATTTTCAAGAAAAAAATCTGAAAACTTTAATTTGAAATCTGATGAGCTTCTATTAAGTGATTGATTATACTAGCAGCCGAGTGATAACGTAAAAAACAAATCTATTAGCAACTGTCTTACAGTGTTTCAGACAAAACTGAATTCCTTATCAGATAGAAGATATAATGCAACAAGTTCATACACTTGTTGCATAATATCTTATCAGATATAAGATATTATGCAGCAAGTGTATGAACTAAAATACTTTGTCCATTGTGGTCAGGGTACAGTATATATAGTAAAAATACACAACTGAAGGCACACTTGCACAATGAATAAATATATTTGCATGTATACTGCCTTAGGAAATATTGGATAGAGTTTTAACATGTTTTCACGTTATTCCTTCTCTGGATCAATGATAACCTAAACAGGAATTATGTTGGTGGGGCAATTAATATAACACAATGGCTTTTTTCTGTATGAATAAATATTGGCAGGCATGAAATCCCTTGTTTCAAATACAAATCAATTCAATGTAAAGCAAAAAAAAGCAACAATAACAATTACAGTTACAAAAAGTCAACAAGAAAATCAGTTGAATCTCTGCAAATCACTGGAGAAAAAGAGGAATGAACAAGGTCTGTGTTCTGCTACTTAATATTCAGGTCAAACAATATGATATTGAATTTCTGTAAGAAGACTTTAAGACACAAGCTATACACCAGAGATTAACCTCCATCTTGACAAAGGTTCTTACCAAGAACCTAGACAAGAAGGCACCCCAATGTGTGCCAGTCTAAAGATAATGCAACAGGAATCTAAGCTCAAAGATCTGGAGCCAACTCCCAACTGGTTGAGTACAAATATAGAAACGACAGACTAGGAAAGCTTTATTACTTTTTGACTACTTTCAAAGCTCACCATAATAAAACATATGTTATCCATTAAAGTGGTCATGTCTGAATAAATTTGAAGCCAAATATTCAGAATAACTATGAATAAGCTTATCTCTTTTTATTCTGTTTTACTATGATTTCCCATTAATAATAATCCTACACAACACAGTGGGGGTTTTAACCTTAGCCTTTTTGTGACATGAGATGAACTTGAGTCCACTCTGAAGTAAAAAATTTTCATCAGATTCACAGTGTTGGATCTGTGAGGAACTGGCAGTTATTTCATTGAGCAACTTTATTTGCACTTTACATTTCATCTGGCCAGCAAAGCGAAGTCTTAGTGCATTCCTATTTGCCATAGACAAACTAATATAAAAGCACACAGCATCTATTATATTGTATCAAATATTTTACCAAATAATTTTTACAGTTACATTAACCATTTTGCTTCATCAAAAAGTCACAGAAAAATATGCAAAACTGTAAATGTTCATAAAATTATTGGAGTCAATTGACATTTTCTTTTCCATTTTTTTCTGGAACCAAATTCATGGGTGTTAGAGGGTGGTTTTTCAATTTAAATACATTAGAATCAACTGGAGTTTTCCTCAGACACAGAGACCTATTTCTCAACAGTCTCATTTTCGTGACTTTTGAGGTTTATGAAACCATGACTAAAGTCGCTTTCTCTAAAATGATGAATGTCATGAAATTTATTAAAAGATCCAAACTGGAAAAAGCAGGAAGAGGATAAGTTGCAGAAAAGTCTCAAAAACCACAACTTTTTTTACTTGTCACACAATAAGATTTGTTTTCATATTTTCACACAAAAGCCATAGTCAAAAATACCAAAACCACCTAAAACCAAGAATCAAAGAAATATCTTCCAGTTGTAAAAGGGATATCAGCCATTGACTTCTAAATGATTAAGACAGGTTTTCTTTTCTGGAGTCATTTTGGATTTGGAAGCTGTGCTTTTTTCTCCTTCAACATTTTTAGATTTTTTGGTGTCAAAAAGCCTGCCCAGGAAAGCAGTGGTTTAATATATTGGCCCCTTAATGTATCAATGGGTGTTATTCTTGTGTTTTTAGGTGTGTCAAATGCATTGAAACAGAGAAACTAAAAACATGGAGCAATTCTAGTACAGATTTGTGAAAATGTTTGCTACTTGATGTGTATCAGTTCAAAAAAATTGTTCATCCCTAATCACATAGCTTTTATAAATATGGTTTTGGTAGGGGTTTACATTGCTCTGTTCTGACATGAATTGAAAAACTATTCCTATACAGTATATCTGATTGCCTTTTTGCAAAATAATCTATGATTTTGCTTTACAATTCATTGTAAAGTAAAAATGTCAGTAAATAGTGCTGGTTTAAGTAGTAGACAACTATAGTGAACACTGTACACCTAGTGGCAGGGAGTCAAAGTGAAAATTTGAATTAAAAAAATCGATTTTTGAAGTAATTTTCTGTACTTTGACTGTCAAATAGGCCAAAATTTGATTTGAATTGTAAAAAATTCTAATCAAATTTTAAAATTCGACCATTTCAAGTTCAAAGTACTGTCTCTTTAAAAAATTCAAATTCAACCCTTTGCCAACTTAAACCTGCCGAATTGCTATTTTAGCCTATGGGGACCTCCTGGAACCATTAAGGACTGTCTTGGAAATGTTTGAAATTCTGATATTTTTGGGACAAAATCGGTCGAATCGAACAATGCATTTGAATGATTCCAACGATTTTCATTCAATCGAAAATGGACCTATTCAATCAAAAACGGTCCATTTTCGATCGATAAACCCTTTAAAAAAATTTGATGGTAAAGTAAATCTTTTTCATAAATGCACAATTAATACTGTAGAAGTTTTGAGGCCCATTTATCAACATTCTCATTTTAGTTGTTTTAGGGGTTTTTGTAAATCACAAATAAACTATTTTTTTAAACAATGAATGCCATATAATTTATTAAACAATCTGAATATAAAGTACAAAATTTAAAAAAAGCTAAATAATCTGAATAAAAACCTGTAAACCTCTGAACCTCTAAGTTTTTCATACAATTTCTAGAACAAAAATTTAAAAAAAACCTTGACAAAAAGGAAAAAAAAAAGTCCAATAGGATCAGCAGCCCCCTTGACTTTATGGAACCTTTATGCTTTTACTTATTGAAGTTTTGTTTTAGAGTTTTTCGTGGTTTTTAGACTGTATAAATCTTAGTTTTAGAGAATTTATAAAAAAAATGTAAAATAAAATTGAAAAAATAAGACAAATGGATGTTATTAAATAGCCCCTTAGTATATCCTGTATATCCTTTAAAACTCTACATACATCTAACTTTAGGATTTGCAATGTATATAGGCAGCTGCCTAAAGCCCAAATACAAAAACATAATGCTTATTGGTTTGATCTTTACAGTATGATGGCCTTAAAGATCCAAATTAAAAATAAAACAAAATGCAGGTAAATTCCTAGAGTGGACTCTAACTTAGGTTAACTTAGGATCTGTGCAGAATCTAATTTAATTTGTTCCTAACTTGCAAAAACATTTCAAGGTACAAATGTTGCAGTATTTATTTTAGTGAAAAATCAGTACCATAATGATGTATTTGAGTCATTTGAGGGAAACTTACTTACGTTTTCATGATCAGAAGCAGTAATAGTACAGATAAATTGTGATGGTACATGAAAGAGAATGTCTCGGAAGAGACATGCCATGAGTAAGTTAGTACCAGGCTATAATGTATGTTTTGACTATGGAATTCCACCATTAAATTTGCATCATAAATCACCTTTACGGACCTGTAATGGGGACCTTTCATCCCAGAGCCCACCTGCAATAGATTTATTGGGTAAATGGCAGATTTTTTTATAGTATTTCGCTAACAAACAGTATAGCAAATATGAAAACATTTTTTTAGAAAACAAAATGAATGTCAGACTCTGTTTGTTACACTATATCTTCTGAGAATAGCAATTACAGCCTGATTATTGGATTCGGAGTTGTGATTGACGTTGTTTTTACACAAGCTGCAAAGAAGATGGATTTGTTTTTGTTCTACAAACTGATTGACATTAATATACAAAAACATCAGGTTTCGTTTGTCCATATTTCCACTGTTTTAAACAAGAAATTCTGATATGATCTCAAAACAATAATAATAATAGAAATAAAACAACACAAAAAATGTTAAAAAAGTGTATTTTTGTATGGCTTGGTGACCAGTAGTGATGGGTGAATCTATCTCGTTTCGCTTCACCGAAAAATTGGCAAAAAATTGTCGAAACGAGTCTCGGCACTTTTTTGACACGCGTCGTGTCGTCTTCAACGCGTCGTGTTTTATTTTTTTTTAAGTCACCAAATTTTCGGCAGGCAAATTTTCGCTGGCGTTTCAAATTTATTCGCCGGCGGTGAATCACGGGAATTCACCGCAAATTTGCGCCTGGCGAATAAATTCGCCCATCACTAGTGACCAGAACCATAGGTTGGCTAAAAAAATTATTAAATCTTTAATAATAGCAATAGCAACTAAGGGTTCTTGGTTTCTTTTGGTTTCTGTAGAAGTTTAAATTACATAAATTACATAAGTGATCATTTACTTAAAGGGAAATCTGAACCTTTTCAAAAAAGGGTCTAATTTATTATTATTTACAATTGTTTTTATTACAGTATTTTCATTTCATGTTTGAATATAATGTTCTAAATCTTTATTTGCATATGTACTATGTAAGGATTGGCCACCAATGAGCAGTTATTTTTGATTATTCTACTACCAACAAATATATTCAACTGCCACAATGCAATCATCCCTAACATGTTTATACAGTTGATCCCAAGGCCAAATTCACTAAAGAGTGCAATTTCACCAGCTATGGCATTGCAGCCATCGCAACACTTCACCAGACAAAAATTCTCTCAGACAACCCTTATTCACTAAAGTGCGAAGTTGCATCCAGGGCACTGAACACTGGTGAATTTTCTCTAGGGTTACTTTGGCAGATCAAGCAAATCAAAGCAAAGTTGCGCTAGTGTTCAATTCTGCCTAGCACAACTTCGCTAGAGGCTAATTTGCATATGGCAGTCAATTTAATAGTGAAATGGAGCTATTTATGTTACATGGTGCATCTAATACATTTACACTGGACATGCCAAGAAAACCTTAATAAAGTCAATAGAGTTTTTTTTATGCCCTACACATAAGCCCACATTTAAATAATGTGCCATATTGTAGAAAATGTATGGGGGAAACCGGGTGCCCGGAAATTTTTTTATGCTTTTGCAGCCTAACACCCTGAAAATTTCAAAAGACACCAGTGATTTTTTGTTCTTTGAAGATATTACACTCAAAAATTGTGATGTAAGTTACTGAAGATTGAGGAAGTTCTATGCACTCCAATCGTTGATACACTTTATGTGAGTGTAGCCAACCACCATCACTATGTTGTGGTCTGACAATTTCTCTATATATTTGTAGATCTCATTTGGGAAGCTGCATATGTGTTGATCTTAAATACAGATGAAGCCACTTTGAAATGTACATTTGACACAGAAAAATTTAACTCATCTATCCCATTTATCCCACTTAGCACAGAATATTGAGTCACAGCATCCCATCCAATTAAAGAGTTCACCACTGAAAACAATGGTGCTTTGGTATGCTAATGAAAAGGTTAAATGCATTAAATGAGTTAAGATAATTTTAGATAACACAGTTTCTTCAATTAGCCCTGAGTCACGATGCATTTAACTCACCAATCCCAGAGGCTGCATCTGTACCTTCTACAAAAAAAAATATATGTAATCAATGTACAGATGTGAGACAAAACAGATGACAGTGATTAAAGTGATAATTCCTTTCATATGTAAATGAGCAATCAAAAACAGTAGCAGATTTGTTGCCATATTTATGTTTCTTTAATCACTATATAATGAACCAGGTGGCCCTTTTTTTTATTCTGTCTGCACATTTTATTTAGGGAGTTTGTTCTTGACAGTCTCTTTGTAAGAATGAAACAAAAAAAGAGCTGGGCCCATCACTGGATGGGTGCATTAATAATATTTGTTGGGAAGCCAATAAGAATATAAATGAACTGTTATAGAGTAAAGTGCATGCAAAGATGCTCCTTGCATTTTCCAAATAGATGGGCCTCTTCTACTGAGTCATGCACAAGTTTACTTTTGATGCTGGGAAACTCTGGAGCAACCTGGAACCAACCTTGCAGTTGTAATGACACTTGGAGGTCAATTTACCAACATTCTCACATTAGCGGTTTTAGAGGTATTTGAAACCATGAATCTCATTTTTTCATGAATACCACATAATTTATTAAAAGACACAAATATAAACAATGTAAATGCAAAACAAAAAAATCCAAAAACCCCTAAAACCTCTATAAATTCATGCTTTTCTTAGTAGCAAAAAAAATGCAAGAACATCTATGGGGTTGATTTACTAAATTCAGACTTCCCTTTTTTCCTACAAACTCTATTTTGTCATGGTTTTTTAAAAAAAATTCTCTACACATCTAAACATGTGAGATTTATTAAGTGTAAAAAATACTAAATCTACGCTAATCAAATTGGACCTTTTTTTTAATCAGTCAGACTTTTAGAGGGTTTTTTCACTAGTAATTGTATGGAGAAACTCACATTTTTAGAGGTTATAGAGATATTTGAGGTTTCTCAGGATCATTCTGTGTTTTTTTATTTGTGATTTTTAGAACTGAATCTTTTAATATCTTTCATGGCATTTGTGGTTTAAGAGAAATAGAGTTTAGTCATGGTTTCATACAGCTCTAATACCACTAAAATTAGACCATTTCTAAATGGGACTTCATAAATGTCCAGTAGGATCAGAGCAGCTCACTTCTAGGAAACCTAGAATATTCTAGGAGTTTTTTTGTAGTTATTGCACTTGAAAATAAATAATTTTTTTGAGAAATAAAAAAAACAAGTTTATTGAAAAATATGGGAAATCTGAATGATAGTAAATAGGCTCCTGGAATTCTGGGTAAAATACTGCATTTAAGGTAGAAAAAATGCACTTTGTACCCTCTACTGCTCACATAAATCACCCTTAATAATTCAGTTGTAGTGGGGCTTTTGTAGTTATGAGGGTAAGTTCCTGAAGGTAGACAAAAATATATTTTCCACTTTAGATCTGATTTTTAAATAAAAATTGCAACATGTGAGAATGTGAATTATTGATAACTGCATGTGAATTATTAATCAATACACCATTTGTATTTTTTTTTCTTTGATTGGAACTACAAATATTTTGGATATGGCATGACAGCTGGTTCAATATAAATAAATAAAAATGTAGTATTAACAGAAACATTGCTAACCGGTTCTGGCTCTTTAGACAAATCTGTTTTGGTCTTCTACACCCCTTTTAAACTGGGGGTTATGACCTTGATAACTTGATAAGTACAGTATATAGTCTCTAATGGAGTGTTGAAAAGTAATCAGTTTAGACTCCACTGACACAGTCCCAGTAGAACCTTGAAGCAGTACTTCCATGATGTTTAACTGGTGGGGAATGATACAAATTTAGCCCTTCTAAAGCTTCAAGAGGAAAGAGTGACTTATACTAATAAGGTCCAAGACAAGTATTTGATCTTCAATTTAGATTTTCTCTGCAGCAATCTTTTTATAACAGTATATTTTAGAGCAGTATTATTAAATAGTATTTTTAAATAAACCTCCCTTACCACCATCCTCAGCTGATGTCCAACCCCCCCCCGCCTAATAATTAATCAATGATTTGTGTTTTGTGAGCTTGTATTGCTGTAAATCTGTATAGCATGGGATGTAGTTTTTATAAGCAATTATACAATGAAGTGTATGCCAAATTTGTGTTGCTACTTGTTATGGGGTGCCATATGATTGCATGCATTCCTATAAATGCAATAACCCCATTTATTCTCAACTAGATAGGTGGATGTTATATAACAACACAATTCTGTGTAGTCACTGTAGCAATTTATTCTCTCTCTCACTTTAGCTATAGTATTAAACTCCAACTTACTTCATTTTTCACAGCTCGCATCACCAAGTTTCTTGATTAAAGAGACCTATGAGAACAAATCCATTAGTTACACTGATTTCAGACATGCTTGTAATTCATCAATACATTTATCCTAGTATACAGTAAAACTTCAGAGATGAAACATAATTTGTACCCTGTCAATATTGGAACATATTAATGGTCTTGAGTACCTCACTTATATATTAGGCATTATCTTTTGTATGAATATAAACATAGGATTCTCTAGCAATTGAAACAAATGCATTATTCAAACTCTACAGGAAATCAGAATAATGCAGTGAAGCAAAATGCCTTTTTCTTTGATTTTTCCCCAAGCACTAAGGACTTTTTCCAAATAAGCTGTACAGTCAATAAGGGTGTTTTTCCTGTGAATCGTTTCTTACCTTTAGTGTGCTTTGCGTGATGTCCAAACTTAGAGAGTTGGGGTTAATGAGATAATATAAAAATTCAACACAATCATATTTGCATTTGTCATATTAGAATTCCCTAGTTGCTAAATGATCAAATTCTGGCTTTAGTACTTACTGATATTCTTCTGGTACATTTACTGATTGTAAACACAACCTCTACTTTGCCAACTGGAAAAAAAATGTCAATCACCTTTAGTGTCTATCTAGAAAGATGACAATGTAAGGGACATCCCACAGGTGGTATTGTTCCCTGCTCACTCCCAGACCCACCATCCATCCTCGATGCCCTAAGTTAGTTAATATGTTAAAGCACAAAACTTCTCTTTGAACTTTTAAGCCTTCTAATAAGCTCATCCACCACCCCATCACATCACATGGCTGATGATCATGACAATATTCTATTCCTTTATCCTACATGGCATATTCAGGATCAGTATGTGCTGACTTGGAAAGAATGGGTCCAGTGGGAAGAGAATGACTATTTCTGGTTATACAGTAAACCAAAGACACATTTTAAAAATATCTACAATATGGGTCCATTGACACATTGTAATGTAATAGTCTGCAAAGCTGTCTAATTTGATTTTTCATCTCATTAATATTTGTTTCAATATATCATCCAAAATTCTGTCTTCCCTACTAAAAAGGAAATAAAATGCCAACACTTTAGATAATAGTTTGCATGTTGAACTATTTTATCATTTGCCACCATTCAATGTAGCAAGAAGAGAACACAAATCTTGACTAACACCAGTTTGGTTATGTGTGTAATTGATTAAAATTATCCTTGACCCATTCACTGTAATCTGTGTTAATCATGATATGGCGTAAGGAGCACTATTAACAAGGGATGTTTTGTTGCCTGTGGTAGCTAATATTTATCGTGTGTGAGCAAAACCAATAAACATGATGATTCAGCTATCTCTCAGTAATCTCTCTGATCTGCCAGTAGATCCTTAGAGAGGGTTCAATGACTTCCCCTGAGATTAGAAGAAAGGATGTTCCATTTTAAGGCACAGACAGGGTGTTCTACAGTAGAGGCTGTGACCTCCTCTCCCCAAAGATGTTGTACTGGCAGGTACATTAGATTGGTTAAAGAGAAAAAGTTCAAAGTTATTGAATTTAAAATGTGGACATTTGGGGGGGGGGTTATTTATAAAAATCCAATTTTTATGATGTTTTAAATAGAAAAAGCCTGACCAAACTAGAATCCATGATTTATCCTTATTTATCATTTTAAAATCTACAAAAAAAAACAGATTTGGAAGAACAGCTAACTTTTCAGAATTGTTGTACAAAAACTGTGATCAGAATTTTTCTGGATTTAACTCCCCAAAAGACCAAATTTTTCATGAAATCAGAGGTAAAGACTAAAATGTTTGGATTATTGCACAAAACCCAATGCAGATAATAATATCAAATTGCAAAACGGGACCTCTGCCATTGACTTCTACAGAACCTTGTCAGGTTGAAGATGGAGTATGTTCGGATTCCAACTTTTGCACACTCAGGGTATAATATATCTTAAAAAAGTTAGGTTTTTCCACTAAAAATTCAGATTTTGTAGTAACAAAACTTTTTCAGTTTTTCCCACATTAGCTTTAATAAATAACCCCCAAAGAGTCATTATAGAAGCAACTTAAACATGTATTCAGATTTCATAATTCGGATTCGGGTTCATTCGGGTTTCATAATTTCTCATGTGGAGAAAACATTTTACTTTTTACTTTGTTTTTTGATTCTGCTATGTACTAAATAATGTACTAATTTATAACTGCACTGAGTATTAATTAAACAAATTGGATTTTTTCTAAAAATAGCCTGTAATTAGAATAATTTATCAGCAATGTAACACCTTGAGAAAAACACATTTTAAACCTAAATAAACATCTTGCAAATGATCATCTACATATGAAACTATTTTATTTATCATATTTATATTTTGATATGAACAAAGTTACTTAAATGATTTCAGGCAGGTTTCACTAATTATCGATTTTACAAAAGGATGGATAGATGGATACATAGATAAATGTACGATAGGTAAATTTATATTATTCTTATTTGTATATTTCCATCATATATTGTTTTACTAGCACAATATTTTGATTCTTTTAAATGTTTTCATATCATCAGCAGAAACTCTTTATGCAACATGATTCTTTTGTGATTTGTTGTTTTTGTTCTTTCAGCATCAGCAACAGACAACAGGATTCAACCTGCTGTGCTCCATCAAGCTTTTTTACATAAGGAAAATCCTTTCATTCTATCCCTTCTGGCCAAAACATTACTGCTTGACTTACTGCCTAATTACTTGTAAATATTTCTGGAACAAGTTCCTGCACTGAAGAGATTTAGCTCCAGTGATCCTGCAATGAGAGCAGAATGAAAAAAGCCAAATGCAATGTAAATCGGTGTAGGGTTTCTGTGAGGCCGGTAATCTTTCACTCTCACACTTAAACCACTGAGAAGCAAATTGATCGATAGGAACTCATCAACACCACATATTCCAATTACAAACCAGTTGTCTTGTATATGAAAACAAATTTAGTTCATTGATTAATGCTTAAGCTCTGCCGAAAGTGGGAATGTTTAAACTGGAATGTCATTATAAGAAAGAGAGGAAAAAAACTAATGTCTTGTACATGTGCTGCTTTCTGTTTGACCGTAACTTATTACTTAAATGGTGACCTGATTTATCATTTTCCACATAAAATTAAACTGTATGTAAACCTAAGGATTGTTTAATTCTAAAGGGGGCAAAAATTATTTCAATGGAAAAAGTCTGATAATCAACCATGTAAATGAAGTGGCAAGGGCCAATAAAATTCATGCAGTGTCAGATGGATTGCATTAGAGGTATTCTCCCATTATTAGGATGAGCTCAGTCTGCCATGATTTTCATAACAAAATGTGTTAGATAATTATGAGCCAAATGAGATGGTGCTATTAGAGATATTGCTCACAGGAGAAGCTTCTTGTTTCTGTTACTTAATTAAGGATGGAAACCTGTTTTTACTTATCTCATCATATCAAGTCTAGACTACTGTGATTCTCAATTAAGTAACCTTCCCCACCAGAGATTGTCTCCTCTCCAGTCCATAATGAATGCTGCCAGTGCCACCAGGCTTATACATCTGCTCCTCCTCTGCTATGCCATTCTACCAGTCTCTCTGTCAATCCATACACTGGCTTCCACTATCTTTCAGAATAAAATTAAAACTAATGACCTTGACATTCAAAGCATTTCATAACTCTACCTCACCCTATAGCTCTGAACTCTTCTCTAGATACTCACCCAACCGCTCACGAGTCTCCTCTACTGACCTGCTGCTCAACTCTCCTCTCATTACCTCTTCATATGCTAACATTCAAAACTTTGCAAGGGCTGTATCCCTCCTCTGGAATTCTCTACCATGGTCTGTCCAACTTTCTCCCAACATTTTTGCTTTCAAAAGCTCTTTTAAAAAACACTTAATTAAAGTCTACGCTCACTCTGTTTACCTACCAAATTCAATGCCATATGCTACATCTCTCATATGCTTATTTCTGATCTTTTCTATTCCCACACCATGTGTTTCATTCCCATCCCCTTTTAAATTGTAACCATTTTTGCACAGGTCCTTCCTCGCCTTTTGTATTGTTTACTGGTCGTTATGCATGAATTCTGTATGTTCTTTGTATAAGCAGATTTATTTTACAGCTATGCAAAATATGTTGGCACTCTAAAAATACATGTTAATAGAAAGAATAATAGTAAAAATAAAATTTGTGAGGCTTTAGCCCTCCGCTATTCAGAGCCCGTTACATCTTGCGGGAGAACCAGTTCTGGGCAAGCACAGGGACTGAACATGCATGGATAGGACAGTGGAGCAGATAACAGTGTCAAGCAATACCACATGGTACCAAAGTACCAACGGAAGTAACTGGAGCAAGGTCGGTGTCACAGGCCTAGGTCATAAACAGAGCATAATAAAATGCGGTACCAAATAGGAATAGTCATCAAGCCAGGCAGGGTCAGTACAGGCAGCAAGAATACAAGGTCAGGGGCAGGCAAGGAATAATACATAGTTACATAGTTAAATTGGGTTGAAAAAAGACCATCAAGTTCAACCCCTCCAA
>CM044441.1:146531275-146543637 GCA_024363595.1 Xenopus borealis
AGGGACATTGCCTATACACTAACAGATGTAGGCATCAATTCGCTACCGAAAGAGACCATCGCTAGCATTTGATCGCAATCACCAGGCGACTTTTCACTCTGGCGAAAGGTCTTTACTTTGCAAATTCCATACAGTGCGGATTTTACTGAAAACGTACCTCTTTTGACAGATTTTATTTCGCCACCTCAGATCGGGTGAAGTGCTAAAAAGAAGCTAGATCTTCCTCAATCTTCTGTCACTTATATCATATCCTGTGTGCCGAAAATGCATTAAGGCTCAAAAAATGCTGGCAACTTTTCATTTTTTTAAAGTGGGATTGCCTGCAAAAGTCCTAGGTTAAACTTATTCGGGTAATTGGCTTTTTCCCGACCTTTCATAACATATGGAGCATTAATTGTACAGTGGGCTCCTGTGTAGGTCATTATATTAACACTTTTTGTCTTTATTAAGGTTCCCTGGACATTTTTAAGAAAAAGTGATAACTTCAAGCATTTGCACCAACATTTATAATGACCTAAGCACAAGATTACTAAAGAATTTTCGCTAGGCACAAACAAACGCTAGCGAATCTTCGCTATGAAATGCTTGCACTGCTGAAGCAACGCTAGCGGAAAGTCACCAGCGTTCGGCATCCAGGACTTTTTCTCCAGTAGACTGGCTAACAACTAGTGACTACTGTATGTCTATGTGGCTGAATGTAGGTGTGGTTGGGACATCTTGATTAAAAGGATGTTTAACTTATCTTCAGTGGCTGGATATGGACCCCCAGTAAATTGTTGGAGGAGATTAGGCCATTGGCAAGCATCAACAGTTAAGAAATCAAGCATTGCAACAGTGATTTGGATTAAGCCAAGGTTGGCCTAGATTGTTTGTGAGCATCCTGCCCATTGTTTCGTGTTGTAGCAATTTACTATTTGGGTAGTGGAACTGATCCCATAAGCTAATTACTTAAAGCAAATCAGAGGTTGAATTTATTTACAGATGTCTATAGTTGCATATTGTCTTCAGTGCACAATCTTTTCACTTCATGGAATGAATAAACATCCATTCAGAAAGCCAAGTATTACACAATAAAAATATAAAAAATAAGAGTGATTTTCTGCACCACAGGGGCCACATCTGGAGTGGAATCCCTGCTTGCAAAGCTTGCTGTTTAAATGGGGCTTTACAAGTGACAGTGAGTGTGGATGATTTCATCTTTTTCATTTGAAACTGCTGTAATTTTACAGCATTTTGTGAGAATGTAAGAAAAGGAAATGCAGACAAAAGGGTTCATTAACAAATCAATTGCAGTATGCAAAGTAGAAAATATGGACTTAAATTGCATTTTTTTTTACTCAAAATCCAGCCTGGATTTAGGGCAGCAAGATTTTAGGGGCCAGCATGCCACCCAGCTGCAATCTAAGTAGCACTGGGGATGTGCAATGAATGCTCAAGCTCACTGGGGGATGCGTTTGCACGGCCACTGGTCGTTAGGACCCAGAGTCCTGGGACACATAAGGCCAAAATCCAGGCCTGCCTAATCTGCATGCATTGCATTTTTTGCATGATTCACCAATGTGGATGTAAATTAGCTTCAACTTCTATAAATATTGAGCAAGTTGCAGTGCACATTTTTCGGAGTTTCTTTCTGAACAAATAGCTTAAATTACATCATTCATTATTAGTTGCGAGTCATGGCACATCTCGGTGAAGGAACCCTGGAATTTCCATAGAGACTCCAAAATTTCTATATTCACAGTTAACTAGAAATCCAGAGGCCTCTAAGAAACTTTAATGCCAGTAAAGATGTGTTCACAGGTCTAGACAGAATAATAACTATCATCCCTGCCAGTAGCAAACCTAAATTGATGGGAAACCCTCCAAATCATCACTCTGCAAGACCCTCAAAAATGTCTCAAAAAACTGAAACATGATAAGCAGCAATATGTACTTTATGAAACACAGGAATCCTGCTGTATACATAAAAAACAACTTTTATTTACCTTGTAAATACAAGGAAAGGCAAAGAGTATAGCAGAACCCATAATGTATGCATTTCATTGCATCTCACCACTTCCTCAGAAGTTATTATTATATTACCATTAATAAAATATACAATATGCCACTAAACCCACATACACCATGTCTACAATCATATATATAAATCAATATAATAATCACAATGTTTTTAAGGTACCTAAAACAGACTTCACACTCTTTAATCATGCCAGCATATGTTTGAATAGTTTTTCATAAGTATATTCGATACATCCTTCCTAATTTGAAAAGTAGATCTGTCAATTATTTGAAATGATATGACTGCATTTTCCTTGTGTGTCTCTGTTGAATATTTGGTTATTGCAAAATCATACAAGAGTTTACTCATTTCTGCCCCACCCTTAAAGTTATCTCATTGCCACCATAAATCAGTGGAAATGTGTTTGCCCCTTTTTCAAAAATTCTTAGCCACCTTATGAATTTTCTTGGGGTATGGTGAACCGTAGTTATGTCATTATATTTTTTAACCAATGTGAAGATTAACCATTTTTGCCTAGTATTGTGAGGTGAATCATTTTGTGCCTTCTGCATAGAGCTCAAAGGATGTCTGAAAAAGTGTTATGCTCTGTTAGGTGCAATTTGTCATTTAAGGGAATGTTTTGAATTTAAAGATATTACACAACTGAATCCCTAGCTCTGAAAAAACAATTATGTGTATAAAGAGTCCCCCAGGACTCCCCTGTCTATGATGGATTCTGTTATCAAGTTAGCCTTGGTCACTAGTGCCCTGGCCTTAAGGCAGAGCCACTGGCTGGGCTTTAAGAGCAGTTTTTTGTTTTTTCTGCAGTGTGGAGTGATATCTCTGTGCTATCCAACCAGTAACTCCCTTTTAACAAGTCTATAAAAACTCTGTGGTTCCTTTTTTCTTGTTTCTGACTATTTGTGAGTTCAAAACTCATGGAGCTTGTGTCAAATAAGTTTTTTTCTTTCACCTCAAGTAGTCTCTGGTTCCTGAAATTCCACAACAGCTCTCTCTGGTGATCGGTGAATCGGATTCTTTTTGCTTCAACGAAAATTCTGGAAACAGTGAAAATTCACCGAAATGCATGACTATGGGGTACACCATTTTTTTGATGCGCAACAGATTTTTGATCCGCAACAATTTTTTTCACCCATTACAGTCTATGGGCATCATTTTCATGGCAAAACTCATTTTGCTCATCACTACAATCTCTTCACTTGTATTATCCATGGTACTTATTGCCCCTTTGTAACGTAGATGTCATTTGATTAAACATTTGTCCTGTGTCTGCTCCACCAGTCTGTATGTGTGCAAGCAATGCATATGTAGATATAAGAGAGGGCATTGTATTTAATAGGAACTTTCAATGTAGCTAAATTTATTATAGATAATACATTGTTTTATAGATAATATTTCAGATAGTTTTGTAACTTTCTACAGATAAAATCACATTGTTTCTGAATTAAACGGCTTAATCACATTATTATTAATGCATACAGGCACCCACATAGATAAATACACAAACACACATATACACAGCAAAGCCTTCCTCAGTTTCCAGCCAAAAAAACCTTGCAAGCTACTTTTGTAGCCAAAATCTCTTGGAAAGCTTTTACTGTAAATCTCTGCTGACTTTAAAATATGCTTTACAGTAATTGGAATTCCATTCTCATACAATATTTATTTGGACATTGGGCTGAAAATGATTCAGAGTTCTACAGACTGACCAGAGAACACTGGGTGCAGGTTCAACCTTGCTTTAGATGCTTTCTGAACACAATCACAACAGCTCTTGCCACATAATGTCTACAAAAGTCAAGGGAGCACATTTTTAAGAATTCACTTAATATAATTCCTCTATGCCACTGATTCTGTTGAAATTATTTGCATAACAAGTTAGAGGTGCACAGTGTTAGGCTCCGCTGCATCAATAGCTATACTTCATAGTCCAACCATATATTAACAAAGGCACACTCACATCACAAATTCACCAGAACAAGTTAAAGATACTTCTCTTTATTCATGGTCATGCCATGAATAAAGAGAAGTATCTTTAACTTGTTCCGGTGAATTTGTGATGTGAGTGTGCCTTTGTTAATATATGGTTGCACATTTTTAAGAAAGAGAGAAAACCAAAAAATGTTTTCGTTAAGCTGTAAGGAAAACTACTTACCCGTCCCACCATTCTTCCCGTTCTTCTGTCCAAGATGGCGGCACCCAGTCCTCCCACGTATTTCTTTGTGGGCGCAGCACTGTGATGTCAGCTCCTTTTCGTCCGCCGATTGAACGAATGAAGATTGAAGAATGACTGAAGCTTATCAGAGCACAAATCACATGACTGTGGGCAGCTGAGAAACTGACAATATGTATATCTCCATGTCAGATTTCAAAACTGAATATAAAAAAAATCTGTTTGCTCTTTTGAAAAATGGATTCAGCTCCAAATTCTGCTGGAGCAGCACTATTAACTCATGTGTTTTGAAAAAAACATGTTTTCCTCTGACAGTATCCCTTAAACTTCTACTTAGTACCCAAACATAGCATATTAATTGAGACCAAGAGGACAAAAAAATTAAAATGCTCCCTGAAAAACAAAGGAGGCACTAGGCTTACTGTAGTTAGTAGACCTATGCAAAAACAAGGGCTTTAAATAAATAATTAATTGAATGTAAGGTTTTGGTCATGTTTTGACCCCAAAGATTGTAGCATCCATCATTGAATCTAAAAAGAATTTGGATTTCAAGTAAGTGCCTATGATCAAACAAAAAGATGGAATCCAAAATATGAAATACTTTTTATCCTACCCCCAATACATACATTTCATTAATGATTATAAGAGAAATTGTAAGGAATTATAATTCTGATTGATGGAAAGCTAACTTCTTAACAGAGAGACAAAATGAACTACAATTTAAGCAATTAAAAGGGTAATTGAAGGCTGAGGTGTTTTATTATTATGAGCGGACTAATAGAAAAATCTGCCATAAAATTTCCATACTGGTTCTGCCTCACTGTCAGGATCCTGTGGTTAATGACGCGTGGAACATATGTGACATAAAAGCTACTAAGGATAACCTAGATTTATTTTTATTTATTTATTTTGTCATAATATTGCAAAAAGATTATACACTGCCCGTTGTCACTCCAGTAAAATATGAGCAGGTGTGTGAAATTGATTCGGTGCCAAATATAAGAATTACCCAGGCTTTTTGTTTATTGTTAAAGGAACAGTAACACCAAAAAATTTAAGTCTTTTAAATTAATAAAAATATTATGTACTGATGTCCTTCAGACTAGAAGAAAAGTACTTTCATTTGAAGCAGCATAGGTGGTTCTTCACAGTGAGGACAATGAGGTTGTGGAATGCACTGCCGGGTGATGTTGTCATGGCTTATTCTGTTAATGCTTTCAAAAGAGGCTTGGGTGATTTTTTGGACAGACATAATATCAAAGGCTATTTTTATACTAAACTCTACAGTTATTATAGCTATGGGCATATATGGTTTGTGTGAAAGAGTGGAGGGGTGTTTGTGTATGCTGGGTCTTTTTTCAACCCAATTTAACTATGTAACTGGTAAAACTATTGTGTTTGCTTCAGGAATGCTACAATAGTTTATGTGAACAAGCCGCTGTCTAGCCATGGGGGCAGCCACTCAAGCACAGGATACACAGTAGATAACAGATAAGTACTACTATAGTTTATATAAACAAGCTGCTGTGTAGCCATGGGGGCAGCCATTCAAGCACAGGATACACAGTAGATAAAAGATAAGTACTACTATAGTTTATATAAACAAGCTGCTGTGTAGCCATGGGGACAGCTATTCAAGCACAGGATACACAGTGGATAACAGATAAGTACTACTATAGTTTATTTAACTCCAAATTAATCTTGTCAGGCTTTTTGTATCAAAACTTTATTTAAAAAAAACCCCTCAAAATTTCAAGATTTATTAAAGCTGGAGACTACAAAAAACTTGAATCCTAAAATCCATAAACTCAGACCTGCCGAGGTTGTGTATGTCAATGGCAGAGGTCCCTACAAAAGGGTAGAGATTGCCTCTATTATATATATGGACCAAACATTCATGTCTAATAACACCCCTCAAAAAAAAAAAAACTTAAAGGACAAGGCAACCATCTATTCATCTTTTAGAGCTTCTTCTCCTCTCTCTAATCACCAACCATCACTTACTTTAGGTCTATTTCTTAGACAGAAATATTTCTCCTGGGGCACAATCATGGGTGTCATATTACCTTCATCTACACAATAAAGGGGATAAGCTATTTCAGCATATGCACAAAAAATAGCCTGCCAGCTGACCTGGAGATATCATGCATAAATGGATTTAGTCTTGTGTTTGTAGGATTATTCATAACCCTACCATGAGAAAGGAAGGAAACAAACCAATCAGTGCTAAAAAGGAATCAAGACACATCACATTTGACTGTACTTTCTCCATAGTGTACCCACATCACCATAGCAACCTGAAGCTATTTATTGTATTGGCTATGCTATTATAGAAGGTAGTCTTTAAGGGGACACATGCTACTGTGCGGAATCTCAGATTGCATTCTAAACTGCATGCACAAGTCTCTGGGGACTTAATTTATGCTTAAAATAAAGATCTTGGTCTGAGGGAGAGAACCCTAAATTCTGGGAAGTCTCTATTCTTACTTATAATACTTATAGTTATTATTATGGCTGGCTTCAATTATTCCATACCTTGACTGGGTTAGTGGGGTTGCCAAGTTGGCAAAAAGCTAAAGGCTTTGTACGTAAATATGCTTAATGACAACTTTTTATTTCAGCTAATTCAAAAACCAACAGGGAATGACTCTCGTTTTGCCTGGTTATAACTAATAATACTGGATATCTAAAAAACTGGACGTGCTGAGTAATCATTGAAGACGTTTCACTACTCATTTGAGCAGCTTCTTCAGTTCAACTGACTGGTGTGGGAAATTCTTGGCATATAGACTCTTCCACTAATCCATTCACAATGGTACATTGTAACTCTTCAAAGAAGTGACATCTTAATTTACAGAGGTGTTGATTTTGTGTAGTTTCTGTGATTAACAATGTTTCATGAAACTCCTAAACTTACTTGTGAGAGTTGCATGAATGGATGTGTGAAGTGTTCTGAAACAGCCGGGGTACAGATGTGAGATCAGCATTGCATGTAGCAGACAGGTGGTGTTGAAGGCCCCTGGCTCTATTCAGGGATGGTTTCTCCCCCTTGACATGAATCACCTCTTTCATGCCTCCTTCAAACCAGCGGTCTTCTTTATCCAAGATTTGGGCCTTGCTGTCTTCAAAGAAGTGTCCCTTGTCTTTTAGGTGTAGAAAGACAGCTGAGTCTTGCCCTGTAGAGTTCGCTCTCCTATGCTGAGCCATTTGCTTGGTGAGCAGTTGTTGGCCTCCCCAATTTATAGATCTGTGCACTCCTCACTACACTGGACTCTGTATACCACATTGCTTTGTTTTTCTTTTAGTGTTGGATTCTTTGGGTGTACTAGTTTTTGTCTCAGTGTGTTGCTAGGTTTAAAAAAAAAAAAAAAACAGGGAAGTGGTGTTTGTTGAAAATCCTCCTGAGTTTCTCTGACACTCCAGCTACATATGGGATGACTATGTTTCACCTACTATGTGTCTCTGGGCAGTTATTTCTTTTGGTGTTCCTGTTGGGCTTGGATGCTGCTGTTTTGACAAAGGACCAATCAGGGTAGCCACAAGCTTTCAAAGCTCCTCTGAGATGTTTTTACTCTTTGTCTTTGGGCTCCTTATCAGTTGTCACACATTCTATCCTGTGGTGCAGAGTTCTAATGATACCCAGTTTGTGCTCCAGTGGATGGTGGGAATTGAACAACAGATATTGATCTGTATGAGTGGGTTTCCATGACCTGGATGAATGAAAATCTTCATAGTCATAATAATACTGAACTCATCTCTAGAATTTGAGTCCGTGAGAATTTAGGGAATAGTGGTCATAACATGGTCTCCTTTGATATTATGTTGCAGGAATAGCTATATAAGGGAGAAACCAAAACATTGAGAAGTGCAAACTTTGTCAGCATAAGGGCATCTCTGCAACATATTAACCGGGAAATGCTCTTCACAGGGTTAAACACAGAAGAAAAATTAGACATGTTTAAAATGTCATTATATGTCAGTATATTCCCCTTGTAAGCAAGGAAAGTCATCGCAAAGCAAAACTTTTATGGTTTGACAGAATTGTTGGTGCCGAGGTTGGTAAGAATATGATTTTAAGTCTTTCAAGACAGCTGAAACATTTGTCAGGTATAAGGAGGCCAATAAATCATGCAAAAAGCTATCACAAAAGCTAAAATTCATATGGAAAAGGTCTTTGCAGCAAGGAGTAGAATGAACCCAAAGTTATTTTGGGACCATTGTTGTCAGAGGGGGGTCAGTTGATTCATGAGAACAGAGATAAAGTAGAGATTGTGAACTGTCATTTGTAATGAAGGTTTCCTTCTAAATCGTCCCAAAGGGATTCCACTCTCAGTCTCAAAACTATTTGCCGCTTAGTCTGACGTCAGTGGTAGAAAAGCTTTTTAAAGGGGTAGTAAGGGGTAAAATAGTTGACTTAAATTATAATACTGTGAATTTGTGCCAGTGTGGGTTTTTGTGTAAACAATCTTGCCAAACAAATGTAATTGCATTTTATGAGGAAGTGAGCAGTTACATTGGCTCTGCAATGGCAGTGGATGTAATCTACTTTGAAAAGCATTTGATACTGTAAAACACAGAAGGTTAATGGTTCGATTAAGGAATGCTGGCCTGGAAAATAGTATTTGTAACTGGATAGAGAACTGACTGAAGGATAAATTACAAAATGTGGTGAGAAATGGAACATTTTCTGATTGGACCAGTGTTGTCAGAGGAGTACCACATTGAAAGTAATGTTTTTGCTGATGATACTAAATTGTGCACAACTATAGGTTCATACAGGATGCTTCCACTTTGCACAGTGATTTGACAAAATTGGAAAACTGGGCAGCAAACTGTAAAATGAGGTTCAATGTTGACAAATGCAAGTTATACACTAAATGGCAGTTTGTTGGGGGTTTCCTGAATTGAGAAGGATCTGGGGAGTTTTGTAGATAATAAGTTGTCTAATCCCGGGCAGTGGCATTCTGGGGCTACTAAAGCAAATAAAGTGTTGCCTTTCATAAAAAAAGGGCATTAACTCAATTTTGCCTCTTTATAGGTCCCTGGTAAGGCCTCATCTTAGTATGCAGTGCAGTTTTGGGCTCTGATCCTCAAAAAGGAGCTGGAGAGAGTGCAGAGACTAAGTGCAACTAAACTGGTTAGAGGGATGGAAGACAAGCTATGAGGGTCGATTGTCAAGGTTGTGTTTGTTTTCTCTGGAGAAGAGACACATACAAGGGAACGTGATTACTCTTTGTTAGTACATTAGAGAGTATTATAGATCACTAGCAGGAGATCTATTTTTCCATAAAATGGATCACTGGACTAGAGACCATCTCTTTACACTAGAGGAAAAGAACTTTCATTTGAAGCAGCGTAGGTGGTTCCAGGCTCATGTTCTTTATGTCACCATAATACAGTACTATACAATCCACATATTATGCACTTTAATTGTGTACTGTTACAGCACTGTTTTCTTTTCTTTTATTTCACCATCACCATAACAAGGTTATTTGGTGTACTGTACTGTTGTTTTTTTTTTTACACTGTCACATATTGCACAGCTGTTTTTATATTATATTTAATATTTTTATACAATCTTCACTCACTGTCACTTATGTAAATAACATGGCTCATTTTGTACTACATCTGCTCTGCTGCTATACCTAATTTAAACACATTTTAGATTTTTATTTTATTTTATATATTTAATATATTATTTTTGGACTTTGTTGTAGTAACTATTATGTTTTAATTTTGCACAGTCAAAAAAAGCGGATCAGGATGCATTTGACTGCATGTTGTAATTGTATAACTAGGCATGTGACAAATAAAGAATCTTATCTTTTATCTTATATAGACAGATTTATTTTCACAGTGTAACTAGATATGATACATATATGTATAGGACCTAATATACAGAATCTTTCCATAATTTGGATTTCTATCCTTTGCTAAAAAATAATTTAACATGAAATAAACCTAGTGGGATTTTTTTTACCTCCAATAAGGTTTAATTATATCTTGTTGTTGTTATCAAGAACAAGATACTGTTTTTTTTATTACAGAGAAAAAGGCAACATGTTTTAATAGTCTATAGGGGATGACCTCCCTCCAATCTGGAGCTTTCTGAATAACATAACATATTTCCAGATAACAATATATATATACTGTATATATATATATATATATATATATATATATATATATAATATTTATAATATTTCTGCACTGAATGATAAAACAAAAATACATGGGTTTTCAAGTTTTATATGTAATTTTAGTTTGTTTGCTTTTACCAGCCATCTACAGGAAAGTGTAACACAAATGGAACCTTCATGGGTTTCAGAATCAATAAATGAAGGGTTTTGGATGGGACAGCTATGGATAGCAATCTTTAATCTACCAACGTCTGTAATATGACAGAAGGCAACTTACAGAAAACCATCATTTACAGGCAGTGTTATTTAAAAGCCCTTCCTGGTTTGGAATTCTGAACATCCTACTGAATCTTGAAGCAGATCAGTAACCATGGTTTCTTGGCCCGAGACTTCCATCGCATGCAAAAATCTTTATGTTTCCTTTCTCTCCCAGCCATAAAGAATGGAGAATAATGAGCTTCAGTAGCAACGAGCGTTCATGCTTGAAGACAACAATAAATATCTCCTTAACTAACAGTTTCTGACCTTTTTATCTTACATGGTTTTACATTATACTGGCAATTTATTTTAAACACGTCCTTTCTACACTAGTTTTCTATGGATTGGATTTTTTTTTTTTACTTTTTCTTGTAATAAATATAGTTAAGGTCCATGCGAAGGTACTAAATTTAATTGTCTTGCCTTCACTTTCCTGTCCACAGTCAGAGAATGTCACATGAGAAATGTTAGGGGTCTCACATTCACTGTGTTTTTAACATTTAGCCTCTATAAATATCATAGCAGAGTTGGCATATAAAAGCAGATATAAGTCAAAGCTGATTTCAAGATACTTATCAGATTACTTTAACAAAGGGTGAAGCCATCATTTTTTTATTTTGAGTATTATATCTTTCCCTTTTCTTTTCCTTTTTCAGATGATATCTTCAGAAAAAAAGGGATAAATTCAGATTTTAGCTATTTTCTTGATTCAGTATGGAGACAAGAAAAAGATTTTGTTTGGGCAAAAAAGAAGAATGGAGAAGAAAATAAAAAAGAAAGGAGTGCTGGGGAATGGAGTGCTGTAGAACCCAATGTATCCTGAACATCAGACGTAGTGGAGGCTTTTCCTCTCTAGGTCAAATCTCGGAACTACATAAAACATATTTATGAAGAAAACATATACTGTATACAGCTAATTTTGTAGCTGTCTTTTTTTACACAGCATCTTATATAGGCCCCTCAATGTAGCACTCACCTGTTAACACAGGACAAACATGAGTTACTCCATGGTGGGATGGAAAGTGACTGGGTACCTGGTACTCATTGGGGCAGATTTACTAAAGGGTGAAGTGACCGACTCTATTGAAAATTAGCAACATAACGTCATTACATTACAGGCGCCCCTTCGTTAGCAAAAGAGATGTTTGCTAGCATTGCTTCGCACTCTGACGCCAAGCTAATTTTTGCTGCTGTATAAGCAAATTCACTAAGATGTATATTTTACCAAACGTTAGCTGCCAGACTTGCCTTTGGCAGCTCAGACCAGGCAAAGTGCAATAGAATGCATAGGACTTCCTCAATTGTTTTTGAAAAAAAGTCCCAAAAACCGCTGGTGTCTTTTACTTTTTTCAGGGTGATAGCCTGCAAAAGACTGTAATTTTTGTTTAGGGTACCCGGGTTCCCCCCTACATTTCCTAACATATGGCACATAAACAGTGATAGGCTAATTTGTCCTGAAAAATTTAACTTTTGAGGCTGGCAACAATTTGTTGGCGTCAAAGTTTGACATCCGTGACCATTCTGGTGGCATTTTTGACTACCATTTTGACACCGCACTGGGCATCAATGGGTGTGCGGTTAATTGTTGCCAGTATCAAAATGGTCACTGCCGTTAGAAACTAACGTCAAACTTTTTTTTTTTTGCAGGCATTTTAAAAATGTATTCACTGGCTACGAGACGGGGATATTCAGCGTGAATTCTCGGCAGGCAAATAAATTTGCCCATCACTACACATAAACTAGACACTGGGCTCATGTGTAGCGCATTATA
>CM044441.1:146580831-146612748 GCA_024363595.1 Xenopus borealis
CCCTGAGGAAGTCAAGCTGTGTAGGAATACAAGAATCTGCCCAAAACGGCGACACTACACTTAGATATCAATTTTCAGGCCACTTGAAACCTCATCCACCTGTCCACCCCAAAATCCAGATATGAAAAGGAGAGATCTAGGAATTACAGGGAAGCCTGTTGTTAAGCACAACATTTATTAGGGCCAATAAAGCTAAATGTGTAATAGAAGATAACACCATGTAATATATGGAGTTAAATAACAGAGGCAACTTTTCCTCCAGTGTTGATGCTCTCCTTGTTTGGATCGTTCAGATGTTACCATCCATTGATCTGAACGAGCATGATATGTGGGATATACATATCTAACATTGCCACTGTCATTTGGACACTCTGACCCCACCAGGGCAAACTCAAGCAGTAAGTAATCTATTCACATCTATAGCAGAATATTGAATAAGAAATGACAGTAAGATGGATTCATGGAAGACACAGGTCTATAAACTTGTGACCTGCTCCACTATTGATATATGTAATGCGCAAAATAAAATAAAATGGCTGTTTCTCAGCTAAGTATACAAGACCTTTAGCTATTTCTGTTCAGTATAAACATGTAAAGAAAACACTTATTTATGCATTTTAGTGGCTGCTGCCAGTGCATAAAGCAATGAACATGCTTTGCTGTTCAAAGTGCATTTCTACTCAGAATCTATGAATAAGCAATGATTCTTTCTTTTACAAAACAATTGTGTGTTTTTTTAAAAGGATACATAAGTCCTTTATACAGAGCTCTTAGAAATGGTAATATTTGTGATTACAGGTATGGTAAACGTTATCCATTATGCACAGGACCTGTGGTTTTCTGGATTTTCTGGATAATGGATATTTCATACCTTAAGTTTACTAGAAAAATCATGTAAACATTAACTAATCCTGATAGGCTGGCTTGGCTTCCTATAAGGATTCATTATATCTTTTTTAAAATTATGGATTACGGTAGATCAGAAAAAAATGGTGTAAATTCCAGGAAAATGTCAAATCAGGTAAACTTATTATGCATAATATATACACTTGGTGGAACCAAAAAAAAAACTGTAAAATTTGGGAAAACTTAAAGGGGTGGTTCACCTTCAAGTTAACTTTTAGTATATTGTAGAAGGGCCAATTCTAAGAAACGTTTCAATTGGTCTTCATTATTTATTTTTCATAGTTTTTTTTAATGATTTGCAATTTTCTTCTGTTTCTTTGCAGCTTTCAAATGGGGGTCACTGACACCATCTAAAAACAAATGCTCTGTAAGGCTACAGATGTATTATTGTTATTGCTACTTTTTATTACTTATTATTCTATTCAGTCCATCTCCTATTCATATTCCAGTCTCTTATTCAAATCTATGCAGGGTTGCTAGGGGAATTTGTACCCTAGAAACCAAATTGCTGACACTGCAAACTAGAGAGCTGCTGAATAAAAAGCTAAATAACTATAAAACCACAAACAATAAAAAATGAAAACCAATTGCAAATTGTCTCAGAATATCACTCTCTACATTATACTAAAAGTTAACTCAAAGGTGAACAACCCCTTTAAAATCGAGGGATGTAAAATTGAGGTTTCACTGTAATTTTATGAAATGCAGTCTATGGGAGACAGCCTTTTAGTAATTCAGAATTTTCTGGATAACGAGTTTTCAGATGGCAGATCCCATACATGTACTTAAAGGAACGCTTTGTTGTGCCAGGTGGATTATATGCAATAAAAGAACATGTGAATGTTCGAACACTTGTCCTATGCATGTGCTGCCTCTTCCCTTGTATTTGGCATACAATTTCGCAATTGACTGTAGTGAGTATAAGGGGCAGATTTATCAAATTCACAGAAAAGATTCTAATTCGAATTTCAAATACCTTTTTGGAGTACTTCGACCATCAAATTTCAAAAAATTTGATTGAATCGAATGATTTGAATAAAAATCTATTCGATCATTTGATGGTCGAAAAATTCGATAGGCCAGTTCACCAGATTGAACCTACCGAATTGCTTTAAAAAAATCCTATGGGAAGCTCCCATAGGTGTTTTAAAGCATTTTAAGATCGAATTTAAAAAAAATCAATTGATTCAAACAATTTAATCATTCAATCAAATTATTTCTATTTGATCGAATTTCGGTAAAATTTAAAATTTAATTAAATTTAACATTTTTTTAAATTTTACTTCCCTTTAAATTCGATGGTCAAATTTGAGGGTTTTTTTAACCCTCGAATTCGACCCTTGATAAATCTGCCCCTAAGTGTCTCCAAATCTGGCAAAAACAATGTTGCATTGTGGGAAAAATGTTGAATTGGTCTGGTTGTTGAGCTCTTCTCTTAAGAGCATAAGCCTTTATGTGCACACTGTGCTGATTGTGTTTAATAGGACTGAATTGCTGAATTAATTACTGAATTGTCATTGTTGAGTGGTTACTGGGATTATAATTGTGTTAGAGCCTGTAAATTAGAAAAGAAATATACCCATTGTACAGTGTGGAAATGGCTGAGCTGGTTTTTAAAGTATAAAAAAAAAAATCATACACCTATTGTATTTAAATACAAGTATGGGCTCTGTTATACAGAATGCTCAGGGCCTGGTCGTTTCCAGATAAGAGATCTATGTGTAATTTTGATGTTCATACCTTAAGTTTACAAAAAATAATGTAAACATTATGGGGTTGTTTATTAAAGGTCTGGTTTTATTTTTAAAGGAAAAATAAAAACTTGAGGATATTTTTTAATCAAAACTCAATTTTTTTTAAAGGGACACGTGGCCAGGGCAGCTGGGAAATTGACAAAATGGCTAGAACCATGTCAGATTTCAAAACTAAATATTAAAAAATGTGTTTGCTCTTTTGAGAAATGGATTTCAGTGCAGAATTCTACTGGAGCAACACTATTAACTGATGTGTTTTCCCATGACATTATCCCTTTAAAAAAAAAAATGATTTTTTAAAATGTATTATACCCCGAACATAGAAATAGATGGAATCTGAAAATACACCACCTAAAACCTGCCAAGGTCATGTAAAAGTCAATGGCAGATGTCCCAAGATGTTAAAAGCCTTCATGATGTCCAAGTTTTTTCCAGTGGGTTTAACTCGAAAACTTGATTAATTTAAATGATTTCAGATTTTTTTCTTTCGCCAAAAACTCGATTTTTGAAAAATAACCCCCTATATGTAGAAACTACAAAAATGGTCAATAGGAGCTGCAATTGGAGGATCTTTTTAAATCAGTTCTGACTTTTAGAGGTTTTTTTTTTAATACAAATTGTCCAAAAATCTCTCTTTTTTTAGAGGTACATGTATTTATATTTTTTTAATTTGGATCTTTTAATAAATGTCATGACATTCGTGAGCGTGAGTCATGGTATCGTAAACCTCTAAAACCACTGAAATGAGACTTGATAAATAGACCTCCACATCTAAAAAAAATATTTTGAACATGAAACCCAATAAGATAAAAAGATTTCCAAATAACGAATCCCTTACCTATACACTAAATTAGTTTGTGGCATGCTTTCATAATTTTTTTTTTCAATTATTGTCACCCATCAGCTTGTTAACTGAATGTAAGGAAGAAATACCAGTTGGATTAAGCTTTAGGTCATTGTTCTTCAAAAGACAGACAAATACTAGAGGGGATCTTAAGTGTTGCAGATCAATGATTTCTTGATAATGTAAATGTAGCCAACGATAGAACTTTAATAATTTGCATTTTCCACTGCTTGTGTAGGAATAATTCTTTGGAGAACATGTCACTCCACTGCTGTCAAAGGAATCAATTGATTTATTTGAAAAGCAAACTAAAGATGAAATTGAAATTGCTACTTTATTATTGCTACTGGAGGGATATTTACATTGAGGATAGAGTAGTCAATTTGGCACTTACAAATTCCACCATAATTTAACGTTTTCCTTGTGATTCATGAATGATTGTTTTGGTCTTATAAGGGTGACCTTGTTGTTAGTCACTCCACTTAGGATCCAAGATGGAGTCATCCATGGTTGTCTAGTGGTGTCAGTATCAATGCATGACATCACTGGCATTGTTTCTGGGTGACAATTCACAATGAAAGGATTGTTCCTGTCCTCCTATGTTGACTCGCTGCCTGCCCTGATCTTTTGCCTGGAAAACAACAATGGACTTTTTTAACCCTTCGGATACTGCAAATTGTAGCTTTCTGCATAAGCTTCCACATTGGTCCTGCCTCCAACAACAGTCTACCTGTGTCTTGCTTCACTTAAACCATACTTTTCAACTTATTTAGTCCTGTTTGTCTTTTCCAGGATAATAATCTTCATATAATTAATCAGCAATGGTGTCAACTCTCCTACTAATGTAACCTTTACTTTGCACCCAGGACTAGCTTTCACTCAAATAGTGCAGACCATTGATTACATCAGTCTCAGCTGGGCCCTTGCATATATGTGTGGAGGAAGGGAGAGGTGTTACATAATTAAATTGGATTGAAAAAAGACAAAGCCCATCAAGTTCAACCCCTCCAAATTAAAACCCAGCATACACACACACACATCTCCACTCTTTCACACAAACCATATATGCCCATAGCTATACTAACTGTAGAGTTTAGTATTAAAATAGCTTTTGATATTATGTCTGTCCAAAAAATCATCCAAACCCCTTTTGAAAGCATCAACAGAATCAGCCATCACAACATCACCCGGCAGTGCATTCCACAACCTCACTGTCCTCACTGTGAAGAACCACCTATGTTGCTTCAAATGAAAGTCCTTTTCTTCTAGTCTGAAGGGGTGGCCTCTGGTGCGGTGATCCTCTTTAATATCCCCTGATATTTGTCTGTTGCTCAAAAACAGGATTTATTAATGCCAGGAATAGTTATGAGCAAATTAATTAGCCAGCCATGGATTTTCAGTAAATTTTTGAATTTCACCATGCGAACATTTGCTGCCCATAGGAAAAAAAACCCATTGACTTTAATGCATTTAGAGAAAAAAGTCACCATAAGAAAAAATGTCCATTGACTTTAATGGGCATAAAAACTTCAATGCGTTATGCAAAATTTCACTGTTTCATGATTTTTTTCACAAATGTGACAGATTTGCTCATCACTAGCCAGGAGTTCTTAACCAAAATCACAATTTATTAACAATGAGAGGGTATTCACACAGTGCATAATTTCTCTGAGGCAAAATGGTGAAGGTATATTCAGTGCATTACACACTAACACCCTTTTGGAGACAGACTTGGTAGGATCCCAGTTCACCTCCCTGATATTCTTTAGCAGACTTGGATCACCTCAAGTGGTACCTCCAGGAAAATCCTCTAACCTGATTCCCTATCCATTATGATCCCTACACTAACAAGCAATATCACCCTGGAAATATTTCCTCCAATCTATCCACCTGTGTTAGTGTGCAGAACTAATCTTTCTAGCTCAACTACTTGACTTACACTCCTAGAGTGAATTAAAATAGGAGCTACACCCGCCACTCTGGTCCCTAAGCCCCAGGCTCTCCATGAGACATAAACCTTGCTCGGCAAGTGGAAGCCAAAGAGGAAGAGCACATGGTACCTCTCCACTATTAAGTAACACTGACACCTCCTGGCCAAATCTGAAACTGCCAGGGGCACACTTTAACCTGGAAAAGGAAACACTATACTCCCAACTCTAAATTAGGCCCACCTCTTCTCTGGCCAAATCAGAGGATTTCTAGCAAGTAGGGGATATCCAAAACACAGGGGGAAGTTAGCCCTATGGACCCCTGCATTAGTATCAGCCATATAATTCTCTAGACAGTGATATAGGTTATATAACTAGGTATAAAGGATAGTTGGCATCAGTCTTGTTTTAATTCATAAACAACAAAATCCCTGCCGCAAAGATAGATTTTAAGCTCTATTGGCTCCTTGAAAATTAAGATAATCAAATGCTGAACACTGAAACAGTATGAATATATTGTTTCCTCATGTGTAACAAATCATAACTTAATCTACACTGGTGACCCTTTTTTTAAAAAAAAATTAATCACATGTGGCCTATTAAAGTACTGTCCTTTAGCCAAGCAGCTTCTGGGCATTGTACACAGTCTTGTTCTACTTGTCAAGTCAAAATTACTTTCAGCTACTGTCAAACAAGGGTCATGTTTTAACCAACCTTCCATCGATTCCCCAGAAACCACCCACTGTTGTGATATTTTATCAAAAAATCAATGTGTGCAAAAAAGAGCTCCCGTATGCAATAAAATAAATTTGATAAAAAAAAGATATTCAATGAAATAAACTGCACCCCTCAATCTCAAAATGGTAATTTTACAAATGCTTTCAGATTTCAGGTATAATACCCCGAGGATTCCATCAAGGCTCTATATTTATCTTTGCTTTCTTTTGTGTTCCCATAACGCTTATTTTAGTTTTTCAATGTCATCTTTGACCTTTGATGTTTTACAATGGCTGTAAAAATATTAACAATGTTTTGTAAGATATATTCATATAAATCAGACTTTATTTTTTTATCCCACCACAGCATGTTCTGGAGCAACAATTCATTGCAATGGAAAACAAGTTTGTCATGTTGCTGAATATTCTCTTTGTAACACTTATCTCCATTTTATTTCCTATTCTGTTATGCCTTTGTTATTTGTGTTGTCCCATTTGGCTCTAATGTATTTTATTAAGTGGATAAACAAGGGGCCCATTTAGTATACCTCAGATTGAGGTAAAGGGGAAAGCTTGAAATTTTAGAGATTTATTATACCCCCAAAGCTGCTAAAAATCCAAATCTGATAATTAGTGATGGGCGAATTTATTTGCCTGGTGTGAATTTGTGGTTAATTCTAGCGATAAATTTGCAAAACGCCTGGAAAAATTCACCTGGTGAAAAAAATCTCTGGCTTCTCGTTTTGGACACTGGCGTCCATTTTTGGTGTCCGTTTTTTTGAGACCGATGAATGTGTGCCGGCATCCATAAACAGACGCCCATGTCCAAAACGTCCAGATTCGCCCATCACTACTGATAATCTCAAACCTGTTGAGGTCATGTAGAAGTCAATGGCAGATGTCCCTCAAGTTGTTTTTTTGCATTGTGATCTGTGCTGGATAAGGATAATCCAATAAAGTCAGGGGTTTTGTCCGAAAAGTTGTGTTTACGCAGCAACAATTCGATAAAGTCAAGTTTTTGAAGTATCAATCGTACACCACTAATTGACACTAGATTTTGTTGTGAGATTTTTTTCATTGCGACTTGGTCCACTTTGTTTTAATTAAAAATATTAGATTAACTCGAGTTTCAGTGAATAACCCCCTAGATTTTGTTAAAAACCCAAGTCTACTGAATGAAGGAGAAATCAATCTAGGTTGAGTCTTATTTTCAGTTCTGTTTTCCATGCTTAGCACAGTCTGGCATAAACATAGACAAAATATACAGTATACACTATACAATGAATATTTATTGGTATGATTTCCAATTAAAGGGTCAAGTCATATAAATCCAGAATAAGACACTCAAAATATGGGGCTAATTTACTAACAATCAAATTTTTTTTCCACAAATCTCTATCAATTTGTGGTTTTCTAAAATAGCAAAAACTTAAAAATTTGAATTCAAAAAGACCAACTGAAATTAATTAAAAAGCTTTTGGTCAAATAGGTCCATTTTTTATCGAATAGGTCTGTACTTGAGCAAATTAGATCAAATTCAATTTGAAGTTTTTCCCCCCAAACAACTCCACCACTTGACTCCAATTTGGTTCTAGGAGGTCCCCCATAGGCTAAAACAGCAAATAAGCAGGTTTGAGATTGTGAATGGTGGAATTACAATTTTTAAAGAGACAGTACATGATAAATTTTGAAATTTTAATCTAAATTTTTTCCAAATTGTGTCACAATGAACCTTAAATTCTAATTTTTTAAATTCAGATTTTCACTTTGACAGATTTTGACAAAAAGTAAGATTTCAATAGGTATTCATTCTATATTCAATATTTCTTTTTATATATTTTTTGAATATCTTTCAAGCTTTTGAAAGTGGGTCACTGACCCCAACTAAAAAAAGTTTTGCAACAATTCCCGAAATTGCAAATCAGAGCTAAAAAAACTAAAGAACTCAAAAACCACAAATAATAACCAATTGTATATTGTCTCAGAAAATCATTCTCTAAGTCATGCTAAAAGTTCACTTAAAGCTGAACAAACACTTTAATGTTGTTGTTTTTCATCACTAGTCCTAGGTTCAATTCCTGTAAGGGCATTATCTGCATGGGATCTTCTGAAAATACAAACTGGTTAATTGACCCACTGATAAAAATGTGCTACAGTATAATAATTATTGATCTGCTTTAAGACATGCAGGACATGCAAAAAATTTTCATATGCATATTTAGCTTATTTTGACCAAATGATCTTTTAAAGAAGAAATTGAAAACAAGAAGATATATTAAACCGTTCCAGTCTTACTGGGATACATATAGTAGTATAAGCTGTTTATAACTCTCTCTTTGGAGTTACATTTTATTCCATAAATGTTTTCCTGTTATAGTTTACAATAAGGGTAATTCGTCATCTTTACGTCTGAAGAGATGGAATAAATTTCCAGCGTTCTCTCTCTGCTAATAAAAACGAGATAATGAGAAAATGATAGCACACTGCCATTAAAGATGCCACATTAATAGTATGATGAGGAAATGGATTATAAAATCACCTTTTTTATTTCTTTCCCCCTGTACAACCAATTATTTTCATGTGCCTTCTTACGTCCATTAAGCAAAGCGTGCTAGAATGCAATTTATCTAGTGCATATTCCTAGCTTAGATAAACAACGCCTATTTTTCAGATTGAGGCTTCTAAATTCTAACATTCTGTAAAATATTGTGTTTGTTTCTGTTAAGGCATAGAATAAGAGATTTCATTGTAAACTTGCACAGATATGGGAATCTATTATTCAGAATGCTTATGACCTGCCATGTTCCAGATAACGGATCTTTCCATAATTTGGATCTCCATACCTTAAGTTGTCTACTAGGAAATCATGGAAACATTAAATAAACCCAATAGCCTGGTTTTGCTGCTAATGATTAATAATACTTTTATTATTACAGAGAAAAAGAAAATCATTTTTGATCACTTGGATAAATCTGAGTCTATGGGAGATGACAATCCCATAGTCTGGAGCTTTGTGGATAACAGATCCCATACCTGTCCTACCCTATTAGTTAGAAATTCTATTAAACTGAATCAGTGACATTTTCTGAAATTTGCAAAGTTGGCTTTGTCCAGGCCCACCACAATAGGGCATGTCAAGTCAATTATTACATCAGCTAGTTGGGTACTAGAGATAAAGTGGCCTGTACCACCAATGGTAAAAGAAAATGATTGCCAAAAACATAAAGAGGATGCAAGCTCAGACTGTCTGAGGAGAGGGCTGGCCATGATGGTGCAAAAGGAAGCTCAACACAATGTCTTACAATTGGTAAATCATTCCTTTATTAGTACCACACCAGTCCATGTGATATTAAGTTAACTGCTTATTAAGGGGCACCAACATTGTAACCGCTACTAGACTTTTCAAATACAAAAAAGAAAGTGCAAAAGAAAGGTTGTGGGAGCACTCCATAGCTAAATAAATATTTACTAAAATACAATGGAAGTGCTACTGATCTGGCTAAATTAACTACAGACAGAGAAAAATGATGAGAGATTGATCAATGCACATTCCCTGGTCCCCCTGTCATATATGCAGATGCATGTGTACAAAGACAGGGGTTTTTTAGTTACAAAATTATGATCATAAAATTGATAAGCCAAAGCCTCCCGGCATAAGAGCATTACCTGAAATCCTGAAATAAAGGTCTCCCGACCTGGGCATTGGTTTCATCCATAGGGCTTAGTCTTCCCCCACCATTAGCTAATGGTGGGTAAGGACTAAGCCCTATGGGTGAAACCAATGCCCAGCTTGGGAGACCTTTATTTCAGGTAATGCTGTTATGCCAGGAGGCTTTAGGATTTGATATTATGACCAGCGGTAAATAGTTAGGGATCGCCATATGGGTTTTACCTTGACGTGGTGTGGTGGCTTATAAATCTTATGATCATAATTTTGTAACTAAAAAAACAATTTCTTTGTACACATGCATCTGCATAGATTACTTATATGACGGGACCAGGGAATGTGCATTGATCAATCTCTTTTTCTCTATGTTTAGACTTTTAAAATGTTCTGTAGGTGGTTAAGGAGAATCGGCAGCTCTCCTTATCCACAAAAAATAGGAAGTTACCCTTGATATTTACAATACGCTTTATAGTGCTGTATGGCTGACAATGTCCCAATGATGCCATATCCTGCCCATGGAATTTTGATTGGATTACAATAAGTTGATAAGAATAGTGTGGCTATCAAGGATGAGAGACAACAACTTAGTTGTGGTAAAGCTGCAAGCTGACTCAATGGACTATGCTTGAGGAAATAGATATATAAATATTCAGGTCTCACTATTTCCAACAGACAAATCAGCAAAGAAATATTTTAAAAAGAATTTATAGGTCAGGGGTCCACAACCAATTTTATCAATGAGCCATATTCAAATGTAAAAGAGTTGGGGAGCAACACAAGCATAAAAAAAGTTCCTGTGGGGTGAACTAAGGGCTGTGATTGTATTTGGCAGCCCCTATGTGGATAGGCAGCCTACAGGAGACATCTGTTTTTTATACAACCAAAACGTGCTTCAAAGCCTGGAATGAAAAAATAAGCACCTGCTTTGAGGTCACTGGGAGCAACATCCATAGGGTTGGTGAGCAACATGTTGCTCACAAGCCACTGATTGGGGATCACTGGTGGCAGTAGTGTAACTATAGGTCAGTCAACACATCTCCAGATCAGTAGACTGTCTTGCAATTTACAGTTTGTCAAGAATGATCAATCTCAAAACTTGGGGTTGTAGAGAATATAAATATTTGTGGAGGGGTCTAATGAATCACTTTTGATCAGGTAATGATCAGTAGAGCATTTTTACATTGTGGTCTGTGTGATAGTAAAATTAAAGTGTGATGAAGAGTGACAGCTATGGGTTATGGAGCGGAAAGGTACAGTACAATTATTGCAAATTGATTCAGCAATATAGCATTAGTCACGTATACGGTTATTCTCACCACAGGTGTCTTCGCTAGCATGCCGGCTATTTATTGGTGCTCCAAGGGAATGCACTATACCCTGAGACCTACTACACTGAAATTCCTATCTGGGGAATACTAACCCTAAACATATTCTTGGTGGTGCAGGTATGGGACATGTAATACAAAATGCTCAGAACCTGGGCCTTTTTCCTAATTTGGATCTCCACACTTCAAGTCTTCTAGAAAATAATTAAAAAATTAAATGAAACCAATAGGTTGGTCTTGCTTTCAATAAGTATTAATTATGCAGTAGTTGGGATATCACAAGCTACTTTTTTATTATTATAGAGAAAAACAAATAATTTGTAAAAAAAAATCAGTTCTTGTTCACTAGTCCAGATTCCCTGGATTCCACACCTGGGGGCAGATTTACTAAGGGTCAAATTTCGAAGTTAAAAATATTTGAAATTTGACCATCAAATTTTTTTAAAGAGTTTTTTTCTATTGAAAATGGACCTTTTTCATTCGAATGGGTCCATTTTCAGTTGAATAAAAACAGTTCAAAAGCATTGTTCAATTTGAACGATTTTGGTCAAAAAAATTATATTTTCAAAAAATACTTCTTAAAGGTTTCAGGAGGTCCAAAATAGGTTAAATAGGCTAAAACAACTATTTGGCAGGTTTAAGGTGGCAAAGGGTCGAATCTGAATTTTTTAAAGAGACAGTACTTCGATTTTCGAATTTGAAATTCGATTTGAATTTTTTTCAATTAGATTTGAGTTTTTTTAATTAGAATTTTCACTTTGACCCTTAGTAAATCTGCCCCCTGGTGTTATTTGCTACATATGTCTTGTTTAGGTTCCTGTTACCCCAGCTTCTCTAAAGAATGCAGGGTCCATCATCTTCTCCTCGGATACTGAGACCTAGCTCCACCTTAGGCCCTCTGTAAAGAAAACTCACCCTGGTGGTCTAGTGGTGTGGCAGGGACTCCGGCGGTGCAGCTCCTCTTCCCCCAAGTTTCCTGTACCTTAAGACGCGCGCTGTCGTGTTGCGTCAGCACGCAATGGCTCAAAATTTTAAATATAAATAGTGCTTTCTTCTGCTGATCAGTGCCCACGATAGAATTTGATTCTAGTGGTTCCTGAAGCCTTGTGCTATTCATTTACACTTGCATTTTGTCTAATTATCCGTGTTTGACCCAGTCTGTTCCTGACTACTCTGCCTTCTGTAACCCGACCTTGCTTGCATACTGACTACCTTTTCTGCCTCATCCTATCTGCTTTATTACCCGGTTTGACCCTTTGCCTGCTCGACGACCCTTGATATCTGCCAGCCTTTACCCAGCCTGTCTGACTACAATTCTGCTTATTCCTGTTGTACTGTGACCTTCTACCTAATAGACTCTAACAACAGTCGTGCCCCTCTGCCTATCCAGAACCTTTACCTTGCACCCCTCGTTTAAGTCCAGGTGGCATCCAAGTAAGCTGAGGGCTCCTCCCGAGGCCCAAAGGCAGTCACACTACTGGTGAAGCAGGAGCCGAGACCAGGGTGCTTGGTGTTTGTTCTGGTGTTGGGTCCCAACTGTGGCACCCTCTGGCAGACCCAACTCCTGGTATGCTGGTGAGGAAAGAGAAGAGAGTGAGCACTCTTCCCCTTTTCTACACTAATGTATGCAAAACTTCCCTTGGGTCAATGGGAAATACTTTCCTTCCACAGTGCATAAGTTACAGATCGGAGACCTCTTGAGCAGTAAGGGAATTATAACCGGATGAGTCCAAGCATTCCAGATGTTTGATCCCAATCCTGGAATAAATATTGTGTGCAATTATGAGAAGACCAATTTTTCCACTTTAATTGAATTTCATGGTGGATCCAGTAGAGGCAGACAGGCCTTACAATGATTCCTTCTGCATTGAGAGGAAAATCAAACAGTTATAGAAATACTTAGAAAGCCCCGTAAACGCAAAGCCGCTCATTTAATCTGTCCAGTGATCAGCAAGCCATGAGCATCGAGAAATATGTACTGCATTAGCTTTAAACTAGTCCCCATATTAATCATAATTCAGTCCTCCTTTCACAAAGTAAATAACATCTTTAAAATGATCAGGTTCAGTTTCTAGACACATTTTTCTTATTAAACAAGCACATGCTTCTGGAGAAATCAATACTCTAATCAAGCCAGCGGGATTCGATCCCTGGGTGTAGAAAGTATTTGTTATCCCATGTATAGTAATTGTAAAAGATGACAAAACTGGGGATTATCTTGGGTTGAATTTACAAGGCAGCGATCGGGTAACCGCTTTGTATTTCCTTGTCGGTTCCATGTCCTTGTATATCATATTGCCCAAAACAAAATTAAACTGTCCGGAACCGGAGACTGATGAATTTCATAATGAAGAGGTTATCTGGGAGCCTCTTGGGAGAATTCCTTCTCATTATTTTCTGTGGGTTTCTCACTTAATTCCTTGTTAATAAAGTAAGGATTTAGTTCATTTTTCTCTTGACTTGAAAATAATCTCAACGTTCAGCAGTCAGACGCTTTTCCAGCAAGAACATTATGAACACAAGACCGGGACGAACTCAAAGGAATAAAAAAATCAGATCTGGCAGTACAGTACGTCGGAGCAAACATAATGTATTCTGTGTTTTTCCATTGTATTTACATGGTTTTATCTGACCTACAAGTGTTGCTACATAGAGCAGGAGTCGTGCGAAGGGAGCATTGAAAAATGGCTTTGTAAAGCATTTACATTTTCATTCTGTAAATCTTTCATAAAAATCACTGAATTGCGTTATTTTATAATAAGAATGAAAAATCATATTATGCTATTCTATTGAATGTAATATTCATGGAAATGTATGGAAATGGCATTCTAACAGGATACTTGGGCTGCCAAAATGGGTCCATTATTGGAAGTCTGACGATGTATTTCCACATAAAGGCAAAGAATTTATTAGCAAAGGTACTGCACTTTACACACACTGTCTGCTCTGCTGAAATATGGCAAGGGCAAAAGGATGAGGCAAAGGGTAGAGAGGAACACTGGAATTAATATCAGTCTTGAGTTCCATGATTCCATGAATAATCTGTCATGATTTTTATTGTATAGTTTTTTTTTTTACTAAATTACACGCAGCATATTGCAAATAATGCATTCTACCATTCAAAATGTTATTCTCGAACCAATAAATTAATTTTTTAGTTGAACTATTAGTGTTTAGGCAGCCATCTCAGCCATTATGCCTGGTCATGTGCTTTCAGAATTAGTCAAGACTTCAAAATAGAACTGCTTTCAGATAAGCTATTGTTTCTCCACTCAATGTAACTTAAGGAGTCAAGACTTGGGTTAGCTGGACATGGATTTTTACTCGAGTGTTAGTCTCATATCTACCACTAGGTGGGGCATGGGAGCATTTTTAGCAATGCAGGTGGGAGCAGTTATCTGGTTAACTTGCCATTGTTCTATTGATAGGCTGCAGGGGGGAAGAGGGGAAGGTTATTTCCCAATATCATGCCAACTTGCAGTGCACCAGTAAAGACTGACTGTAGTGTATCAAAACAAATCAAGTCACATGACTAAGACCACTGGGGAAACTAACAAAATGTCTAGTCCAAAGTGAGATTTAAAAATTTGAAAAAATTGTCATCTGTCCGTCATTTTTTTAAAAATAGTTTTTTAGCTATTTGCCACCTTCTCCCTTTTTCAAGTTTGCAAATGGGGGTCACTGACCCCATCTAAAAAACAAATGCTCTGAAGGGATACAAATGTATTGTAATTTCTACTTTTTATTACTCCTCTTTCTATTCTGGCCTCTCCTATTCATAGTCCAGTCTCTTATTCAAATGAATGAATAATTGCTAGGGTACTAGCAACTAGATTATTGAAATTGCAAACTGGAGAGCTGCTGAATAAAATAACCCAAAAACCAATTACAAATTGTTTCAGAAAATCACTCTCAACCTCATACAAACAGTTAGGGGCAGATTTATCAAGGGTCAAATTGAAATTCGATTTGAATTTGCAAAAAATTTGAAAATTTTAATTTAAAAATTGAATGTACTGTCTCTTTAAAAATTCATCTTTTTTCAACTATTTGCCATCTAAAACATGTTGAATTGCTGTTTTAGCCTATGGGGGATCTCATAGAACCTATATGGAGTCAATTGGTGTACTCTGAAAAATCAGAATTTTTAAAAAAAAAATGGAATACAATGCTACTTCACTTTGAATTATTCGAATACAAACTAAAATTGTAATAAATTCAGCCTTTTTTTACTTTAAATTTCAAAAAAGAAAGCTTAAAGAAAACTGTCATTACTTCGAAATTCGACCCTTGATAAATATGCCCCTTTATTTAAAGGTGTACAACCCCTTTTACTTATTTAATGTGAAGGCCTTTGTAAGGAATACCTTCCATGGTGGTCTTCGGCGCGCACTTCCTGGCTTTATAGCGCATGCGTGCTGGCGTCATTACACCTGCGCGCAATGGCGCGAGATTCTAATTATTTAAAGGGGCACTTTTTAGGATTACATTGCCGTGATAGGTTTTACCCTGGTGCCTGGTTCCTGTGCTGTAAAGCTTCTATTTGTCCCTGAATACCTGTTTTGACCCTTCCTGGCTTTTGACTACTCTGATATTCTGTATCCCGACCTGTGCCTGAATTTGACTATCGACTCTGCCTCATCCTTGTCTGATTGATCACCCGGTTTTGACCCATTGCCTGCCTGACGACTCCTAGCTATCTGCCTGCCTCGACCCAGCTTGTTTAACCACGACCCTGCCTACTCCTGTCTGTACCGTGACCATCGGCCTTAAAGACTTTATATACAGTCGTGCCCCACTGCTGGCCAGAACTCCTGCTCTGCACCTCTCGTTTAAGTCCAGGTGGCATCTGAGTAGCTGAGGGCTCCCCCCGAAGCCAAAGACGGTCACACTACTGGTGAAGCACGAGCCTAGACCAGGGTGCTTAGCATTTGTTCTGGCATTGGGTGCCGACCGTGACAGCCTTTAGGCATTGATGCTACTGTTATCTGGCTGGTATATTACAGGCCTCCCTAGTAAAAATGATGCCTGAATTATAGAAAAAAAAAATCTGCAAAACAAGGCAACTGTAAAGAGAGGGGCAACCCTATAATGCACCAAAGGAACAAATTGATTGAGTTAATATGGACATACCTATTACACAATGAAGTATTATCCCTTTGGCAGACAAAATATATTAAAAAGATCACAGGGCACATATTGTATTGCAAGAAAGGGCCTCGGTTACAGCAGGAACAGGAAACTAATGTGCATGTGAAACCCAAATATCTAGAAAGCACAGCACTATCAGGGAAGATAAATTGTCAGTCATGTAAATAATACAATTCCCAAAGCTCAATGGCACATAGATCCATAACTGTTTAGCAGCTTCCAGTACATTCACTATGGAGACAGAAGAGCCTACACAGTCCAACATCAGCACTTCTGCTCCTCCACCCACAACATCTCTATTGAGACATCTCTAAATATATTAGTATTGGAGATACAGACTATTTCCTCTCACACATTTTATATAGAGGTGGGGTGGAAAAAAGGTTTGGCGACACTCAATAGCATTAGCACTACAGAAATTAATAGAAATTAAATATTAGGAGGTAATATACAGTTTATGGGGTTGTTCACCTTCAAATTAACTTTTAGCATGATGTAGAGAGTGACATTCGGAGGCACTTTGCAATTGATTTTTATTTGTGATTTTTGATTTATTTAGCTTTTTATTCAGCACCTCTTCAGTTTGCAGTTTCAGCAGTCTGGTTGCTAGGGTCCAAATTACCCTAGCCACCCGTCACTGATTTAAATACTGTAATATGAATAGGAGAAGCCTTAATGGAAAGATAAGTAATAAAACGTAGCAATAATGATTTATATGTGGCTTTACAGAGGATTTGTTTTTAGATGGGGTCAGTGACCCCCCCACCCCCATTTGAAAACTTAAAAAAGTCAGAAGAAAAAGGAAAATAATTTAAAAAAATAAAATAATGAAGAACAAATGAATAGTTGCTTAGAATTAGCCATTCTATAACATACTAATAGTTAAACTTCAAGGTTAAACCACAAAATAAAAATTGCAAAACTGTAAAAAAAATTGTAAAAGCAGTGAAGGTCCTACACAATTCAGTTGGATTTTTTTAGACTTCCATTCAGACTTTTTAGAGTTTTTTTTTCGTCCTAAAGGTGTCTTTAAAGGTGAACCACCCCTTTACAGGGGATTTATGGTCAAAAATTGAAATCCCCCTTTGCTTTGGGGAGTGAATATAAACATTTTTCCAATTGCAAATAATAATTTTTTATTAGCAGTTTTTTAGGTAATTGCAGGCAATCATATCCCCCACATACCAGGTTCAGCTTCAGCATTCGGCAAAACCTTCATGGCCCGTGGCTGTCTCTTCTTCTTGGCCCGCCTGCCTCTGCTAGTCCAGCCCACCTACCAATGAAAAACGAGTAGGAGGTGATAGTGGGAGTGAAAGTGAGGTACCTTGTTAATAAACCATCACTGCCTACTTGTTTTTCATTGGTAGGTGGGCGGGACCAGCAGAGGCAGGCGGGCCAAGAAGAAGAGAGAAGCCACAGGCCGTGAAGGTTTTGCTGTATGCTGGTATGTGGGGGATATGATTGCCTGCGATTACCAAATAAAACTGCTAATAAAAAATAATTTTTAACGTTTAAGGAAGTGCCCTTCAAGCCTCAGCATCTAAATGTGGGATATGTTCTCTAAGACTTCCACAGCCCAACCTTGTGTTCCTAATGGGATAAGTTACAATAAAAATAAATCATTGAGAGTCTTGCAATCACTGAAGAAGCCCTATTAAAGTGGACAACAGAAGACAAAGCCCACCTTTTTTCATGGAGTTATTATCAAGGTGACTATAAGAGCAAGAGGTCCTTTATTTCAATATCTCCAATATCTCCATGTTGAGCTTTCTGGGTCATTCTTTGGAAGAGCCATTGATACACACTGCAAATGATCGTCAGAAAATTATTTGTTTGCATACCAGTCAGATACTTATTCCCTGCTCACTAAGCCATACATGGCTGTAATGGAACTGTCAGCTATATTCCTGCCTGCAACATGTCTGTATTAATTACATGCGGACTAGTCATAAGCCTTTATCCCACTGGCAATCACTCTGCTGCTGTATAAAAAAGATAATGAGTGTGCTATGTACTCGGCATCTAGGATAAAGCATCACTGTAATACTTTATTCCATTTTGTTTTGAAATGGCTACTGCCTGCTCTGCTCCGCTCTCATTTCCCTACAGAAATAGGGATAGGTAGCACTAGATAGGTTCCTAATATATAGAGATTTTTATAGAACCATCCAACCCACCAATTCACAAGGCCAAACTTGCAAAGTCTTGTTTTTGTCCATATGGCCATATACATTCCCAAAACCAATACCCCACCCGGGTTCAACATCTAAAAAGCCTCCAATTTGTCACAGTTGATCCATTGACCCAGAGGCTTCAGAGTAACTTTCAATGTCTTTATTAAGTTTCCTCCTGTCCTTCTGACTGGATACAACAACTGTCACATCGTCCTCGTAGGTGAGGGATGTCAATGTCTGGCATCTGGGGACCGATATACCCCTCAAGTCACAGCTCTCCAGACTTTGCAGGAATGGGTCTATGAAAAATACGTACAAGAGTGGGCAACCCTGTTGCAGTCCAAACTCCACATTGCAATCATCTTCCCTCCAACTATTGACAAGTTGGAAGCGTAAGGCCTTTTTATACAAAACTTATAGCCATTGGATAAATTTGCCCGTGATACTATACTTTGTTAAAGTAGACCACATGTCAAGCAGTCAAAAGCCTTGGCCTGAACCAAAGAGACAATGTAGCAGCCCTTGCTCTGAGCACTGCATGCTTCTAAGGTCTCTCTGATAGTAAGAAGAGCCCCAAATGTGCCGAATTGAAAGCCTGATAATAATGTTTCTGAGAACTGAATAAGTACCCTTGTGAGAATCTTTCTATCATTATTGAGAAGGGCAATAGGCTAACAGTTCTCAATACGCTCTGGGTCTTTACCCTTTGAAAGCAGGATCAAAGAAGAAACCCTCATGGAGGGGGGCAAGATGCCATCCGCCAGTTTGTTTCTAAAGACCTCCATGAGGACCTGGGCCAACTCATCTTTGAAAGTCTTATAAAACTCGGCTGTTAAGCCGTCTGGGCCTGGCGCCTTCTTTTTATGAAGGCTGTCAATAGCTGTTCTTACTTCAGCCTGCCAGTGGGACTCACAGCAGCACCTTTTCCCTTCCCAAATACACATTCCCTTGCTGCACAGACATCATGGGGAGTTTCTGGCACAACATCACAAGTGGCTGGAATAGTCTGGCTGTCACATGTAAGGCTTACAGGGGATGCTGGGAAACCTGGATGGTCTTTAAATTTATTCACAACAATGCCATCACATTCGGGGGGAGGGGGCTTGGCTTCCAAAAGCACAGCTTACAGGGGATCATGGGAAACTTGTAGTTTATTTACAGGTGAGTGAGTACAGGTGAGTGAGACACTTTAACCCAAGTGTTTCCAGAATCAGTAAGAGTCATTTGGCTGCCAGCCACAAGGCTTACTGGGGATGCACAGTACATCTTTTACACAATACATCTTTTACATTCACAGTCCCTTCTCCCCTCACTGCAGTGACATCAGGTAAATCTTAAAGTGCAAGTGTCTCCCTTCTCCTCAGCTGCCCCAGGGGTCAGATTAGCTGCACCACTTTGTCTGTGCCTTGTCCTCTCACTCCTCCTCACTTCTGCACCGTCACTTCCAGCGTCAGATCTCCTGCGCCCCATGTTTCTCCCCAGTTCTGAGTTCTGTATAAATTATAGATCAGGCCTAGCCTTGTTTTAGTCTTTGACGTGCGCACACTCTTTGCTCTACTGATTGCTTTTGCTATGTACATTTCTCTTTGAACTGATTATTGGAGACTGTGGGGGTTTTCCGGTCAGGCTTTTTGGGGGAAAAACTAAAAAATTTTCACAGAAAACAAATAATACATTTTTGGAGTTTTATTATACCCAGATGATGCCCAAATCTGAAAATCCACCATCTCAAACCTGTCAAGCTCATGTATAAAGCTGGCTATAGATGCAAAGATCCACCAAACGAGCGGATCTTTCCATAATATACAGAAAAATTCCTATTATGGGGGAAGGGTATTACGTATATTGGTAGAGACTGCACACCTTCAATCCCCAAGGTCCTATTGGGGATAAAAAAACAATTAGGAAAAATAAATAGAAGGTGGACTGCAAAACCAATATCTTAAAAATACAATTTATTATACAGTCACTAAAACAATGACCGGCCAGAGAACACAGGGAACAATAATAATAAAATCAATAATAAATATAATCCAGGTGAGTAATCACTTTTCCTGTAGGGAAAATTCAAATTCTTGTTCCTTGGTGTTGGTGCATGCTTCTATTTAAAAGAGAGATAGTTGTAAATTGTTGTTCAACAAGGCAAAAACGTTATTCCCCAGGAATTAAAGCTGAAACCTTTAAAGCAATAAAGGATAGATTTGAAAATGATTTCACAGGAATTAAAGCTGAACTTTTTGAAGCAGTGGAGGATAATTGTGAGTTGTGGATCAACAAGATAAAAAAGGAAGGAAGGATTTTCCAGAAGTTGGAGCTGGGGTTTTGCAACAGTGGAGTATGCAGAGTATTTAATTAAATGTATCAGACAGGCTGGCCACTAATGGCTGAATTTAGAGAGTTCATTATAAAGGGGTATATTGGGGCGTCCCCCACTCCCTCCTCCTAATCAGCTGCACGGGCCCCCAAAAAGAAGTTGGAATAATCTCACCAGATACATAGTTCCGGAATTTTTCAAGGGCACAGCCGGATTTAAACTCTCAGCAGTCTTAAGCCTGTTTCTCTGCAGATGTCCTTTTAACAGTGATCCAAACAACCTCCAATTTCTTTTCACAATGTCCAGCTGCTTCACCAATTTCGATCACCAACAACTTTTCACGATTTTTTTGTGATTTTGATTAAAAGCATGAACCGTGAAAGACCACACCAAGGAATGATCCCACCTGGATACTGCAACTAGTTTCGCCAACAATAAGGCTTTCTCAAGCAGTCTCCTCGAGACTTTTTGCCTTGTTGAACAACAACATGCAACCATCTCCCTTTTAAATAGAAGCATACACCAACACCAAGGAACAAGAATTTGAATTTTCCATACAGGAAAAGTGATTACTCACCTGGATTATATTTATTATTGATTTTATTATTATTGTTCACTGTGTTCTCTGGCCGGCCAGTGTTTTAGTGACTATAATAAATTGTATTTTTAAGATATTGGTTTTGCAGTTCACCTTCTATTTATTTTTCTTTCCCCCATATGCCACTAACTGGCAAGGCTATATCGGGGTAATACGAACGTTCAGCTCTATGGCCGAACTATTGGATTACAATAAGTGCAATCGACTTCCGACAGATCGGTCAGAAGAAAATCCGACCTTGCCGATTGATATCGTGTCCAGATATCAGTCGGGAAGACCCATTGGAAGCCCCCATACACAGGCAGATAAGCTGTCAAATCGGTCTAAACGACCGATGTCGGCAGCTTTATCTGCCCGTGTATGGCCATCTTAAGTCAATGGGAGATTTCATTTTCCCAATTTGAAGATATTGTGGTTTGCGTTGGGTTTAGCACAATAATTTGCCAGACACTAATTTGCGGTGGATTCCTGTGTTTCGTTTCAAAACTTTGGCGACAATTCACAGTTGAAAAATCTGAGGTGAATAAATTGCCTTCTCTTCCTTTTGAATTTTTCTGAAACATCCCTACTTCTAAACCCCAGCTTGGTAAAGTCCATCCAAATGGGTCCATTTGATAAGTGGGTAGAGATGGGTGAATCTGTCCCGTTTCGCTGCGCCGAAAAATTTGCGAAATTAATTGCGGCATGTCTTTGACGCGCGGCACATCAAGTTTGACGTGTGTCGCGTCATATTCGACGCGTCTTGTCGTTTGTGATGCGTTGCTCCGTTTTCGACGTGCGACTCGTTTTTCGCTGACAAATTTTTGCTGCCGTTTCACAAATTTATTCGCTGCAAATTCGCGCCTGGCAAATAAATTCACCCATCACTATTAGTGGGGAATTTCGAGATGAATATTTATATAAATATAAAATTGATGTTGGGAGGGGAGACCAGAATGTCTCGTTGTAACTTTCCATCAATTTAGAGACCTGAGACACATTGGTGACATTTATATATTTTGTCATTTTCCAAAGTGTTATTCACAGTTGACAAACTGTTCTCCTGTTTCCCGTTCTTCTCAGAGTTACTTATGTGATGTATGAGAGGAAAAGGGGTTATGAAAACATTTCAACGCCAATCTATCACATCGTTAATTTGATTATCAAGAGCCTTTGTTTTTGCTAATTGTTTGCAAAGAATGAAACATCTAATTATTTAGCATGGCATGTTGTTAGGCCTCATTTGGAGTCTGTATTCCTTGGCACCGATTAAACTGCGAGGTAAATCAGCATTGTTCTGGCAATGAGTCTGTAGGACACGCTAAGTGCAGCTTCCAGAGGCAACACGTTGATGTATTGTGGTTCAGTAGATTGTGGATAATATGACAAATTAGAGGCTGCCTCAAATATTTCCTATAATCGCTCTTGTGTTAACCCTTGAAAACAGTTTCATATTCCTCTATATTGAGCATTGAGTTAATTGGTTGTATATATGTTGATGCTAGTGATGTGAATGTTGACCCGCAACCCATATGACCCGTGGGTTCGGGTTCAGGTTGAATATTGGGTGTCCATGGCAGGTACAAGTCGGGTCAGCACCTGACCCGTACCTGCCATGGACACCCAATATTCAACCCGAACCCGCACCGAACCGCAGGTCACTAGTTGATGCCATTTGGGGGGAGTTCAAATTGAGAGACCAATCCCAAATCGTTTACCCTTCATTTAAAATCTACAGCAAAAATGTTGCCCAGAAACAATGTGTTCCTGTTGTGCCCTTAAAAGCTCCTGCACTGGCCTCCAGGGGCCCTGGTAAATGAGGGTCAAACTGGGCCGGCAGGACACTAGGGAAAAACCCAGTGGGACCCAGCCCTCATGGGCTCCTCCTGCCTGAAACTTTGAACTTAATTGACCTCTCCCATCCCAATTAATTGAAGAAAAGTAGATACACACTAGCGGGCAGGAGAAGGCAGGCGGAGGGAGGTTGTGAACTACGAGGCCCTGGGGGTCCATTGAGTTTCTCGAGGAGAGGTTGGGGCCTGGGTAGGTGTGTGTATGTGGGCACCTTATCTGGCAGCCACAGTGGGCCTGAACCCCCTAATCAGACACCAAATGACCCCCTATGAGTTACAGTTACATAGTTATATGGCAAGTAATTTGGTAAAAGACACACCCATTAAGTTAAACCTAACTCTATATATAACCTGACTAACTGCTAGTTAATCCACAGGAAGGCAAAAAAACAAACTGAAGCCTCTCCAATTTGCCTCATGGTGGGGGGTGGGATTCCTCCTGACTCAAAGCTTGCAATCTGACTAGTCTCAGGATAAATTTGTACTATGAGCTATCTTCCATAACCCTGTATTCCCTCACTTGCTAAAAAGCCATCCAGCCCCTTCTTAAAGCTATCTAATGTATCAGCCTGTACCACTGATTCAGGGAGAGAATTCCACATGTTCACAGCTCTCACTGTAACAAACCCCTTCCCAATTTTTAGCTGGAACCTCTTTTCTTCTAATCGGAATGGGTGACCTTGTGTCAGCTGGAAAGATCTACTGGTAAATATAGCATTAGAGAGATTATTATATGACCCCCTTATATATTTATACAAAGTTATCATATCACCGCTTAAGCGCCTCTTCTTCAGTGTGAACATCCCCAATTTGGCCAGTCTTTCCTCATAGCTAAGATTTTCCATACCTTTTACCAGCTTAGTTGCCCTTCTCTGTACCCTCTCTAATACAATAATGTCCTGTTTGAGTGAGGGAGACCAAAACTGTACGGCATATTCTAGATGTGGCCTTACAAGTGCTCTATAAAGTGGAAGAATGACCCCCTCCTCCCGTGACTCTATGCCCCTTTTAATACAGCTCAAGACCGTTATGGATTTGCCTAGTGCAGTCCCATTAAGGGTATAAGTGGCTTGCATATTTTACATTCCAGGTGCATGACTTTACATTTATCAACATTGATTCTCATTTGCCACTTGCAAGTGCCACATCCTGGATGGAATTAATGGGGCTGGATAGTTTTCTGGTACATTACTTACAACACCCTCCCCTAAGTCATTAATGAACAAATTAAATAAAAGTGGACCCATCATTAGTGATGGGCGAAACTCCCGCGTTTCGTTTCGCCGAAAAATTCGCGAATTGGCGAAAAATTCGCAAAATGAGTAGCGCGTCATTTTTGACGCGCGTCGCGTCAAACGCGGCGCGTCGTTTTCGTTTTTGATGGCGAATTTTTCGGTGGCAAATTTTTGCTGCTGTTTCGCGAATTTATCCGCCAGCGGCGAATCGCGGGAATTCGCCGCGAATTCGCCCCTGGCGAATAAATTCGCCCATCACTACCCATCATAGACAGTACATGATACATTTCGAAATTTGAATTTTCAAATTTGTTTCAAATTGAATTTGGACTATTCGCTAGTCAAAGTTCACAAAAATAGCTTGAAATTCAATTTTTTTATTCTAATTTTAAGCTTGACCCTTGATAAATCTGCCTCTAAACTTTTTTTCTCCTTTTTTTCTAGTGAAAAAACACTTGAATTTTTTGAGATTGTAAAGTTTAATTTTTTAGATATAACCCCCCCCCTTAATGAGCAGATGATTGGCTACAAGTAACGTGAATATTTGAATTATCTGATTGGCTTCAGGGTTGTTCTTCACATGAAGCCTTAGTTGAGAAATGATTTATCTTCTCACCATAAGATTATCAGAGTTAATTTTTTATCCATTAGAGTCTGACATATGGAAGATCCATACTTGGCCATAATTCATACCACGGAGTCGCTTGCAATAATTAACATACTCCTTCCTCTAAGTTAAACGCTTCTTTATATAGATTTGTCTGTCAATAAGAAGATGCACAAAGAATTGGCCTGTCTTGGCAGAATTAATCATCACCTAAACCTACGTACTCTGGGGATGGGGCGGGGAGAGGAGCAATTAAATATCTCTTAATCTAACATTAAATTCTTCTTTATGCCAACGTATTGAATTCTGAGACTTCTACACCACCCAGATGTACAGTACATGCCAAACTTGGTTGAATAGGTATAGGTATGAATAGGAGAGTCCTGAACAGAAATATGAGTAATAAAAAGTTGCAATAACAATACATTTGTAGCCTTACAGAACATTTATTTCTTTAAATGGAGTCAGTGACCCCCTTTTGAAAGCTGGAAAGTGTCAGAAGAAGGCAAATAATAGAAAAACTATAAGAAATAAACAATGAAGACCAACTGAAAAGTTGCTTAGAATTTTATATCATATTACTAGAGTGACCCCCCCGTTAAATAAAAAAAATTAATTAAACCCAATCGGCTGGTTAATCTTAGTTGGGAACCCAATTGGCTGTTTAATCTTAGTTGAGATCAAGTACAGGTACAGGAAACCCGTTATCCAGAAAGATCCAAATTCTGGAATATCCATCTCCCATAGACTCTGTTTAATCTAAATAATCCAAATTTATTAAAAAATATTTCCTTTTTCTCTGTAATAATAAAACAGTACTTTGTATTTGATCCAAACTAAGATATAGGGGCAGATTTACTAAATTCACATGAATTCACAGCGCTACGAAACAAGTTGGCGCTATAGAAATACATATTAATATTAATTCACATGAGTGATTCGAATATATTTGATCGAATTTTCAAAAAGATTCAAATTCGAATTTCGAATATGCAAATTAGGCAAATTCGACCATCAAATTCGAATATTCGAATTTAATTTTATTCAAATATTCGAAAATTCGATAGTTGAATACTTCCCCTGTAAATTTTAATTCACCACCTACTTCGCCAGATTAAACCTACCAAAGTGGTTATTCCCTAAGATCGAATGTAAAAAATTAAATCGATGGCTTAAAAATCGTTCGAATATTTGATTTAATTCGATTTGAATATTCGAACGAATGATTGAATTTTCTATATTCGATCGTTCAATCATTCGAATTGAGGTAAAATCCTTCAAATTCGATAGTCGAATTTGTAGGATTTTACCTCCCCACTATTCCCTGGTCGAATTTCATATTATTTTATCATTCGAAATTAGACCAATAGTAAATCTGCCCCATAATTCATTCTTATTTGAATCAAAACCAGCCTATTGGGTTTATTTAATGTTTAAAGGATTTTCTAGTAGACCTAAGGTATGAAGATCCAAATTATGGAAAGATCCATTATCCGGAAGACCCCAGGTCCCAAGCATTCTGGATAACAGGTCCCATACCTGTAGAAGGTACTGTTTTATTATTACAGGGGGAACAAAAATGTTTTCTAAAAATTAATTATTTGATTAAAATGGAATCTCTGGGAGATGGCCTTGCAATAATTTGGAGCTTTCTGTATGATGGGTTTCCTGTTACCAGCCTATTGGGTTTATTTAATGTTTCAATGATTTTCTTGTAGTAAGTTATATGAAGATCCAAATTATAGAAATACCTGTTCTAGATAACAGGTCCTATACTCGTTCTCAATAGATCAGCACCCTTAACTAAAGACAGAGCTGTCCCAGGACACGCAATTTCTCAGTTTTGATGGCTGCAAGTCATGAATGTTGCATGAAATATAAGATGATCTATTCATTTTCCGATGAATATTTTTGGAATGCAATAAATCATCTTGAATGAACTTGAAGTCTTCTCCGTAGCTGCGTCTGAACTAAGTGTTCTTAATATCCCCTTGCCTTGAGTCTTTGCAGTAAATCATTGAGTTTCTAATCGGCCTCAGTTGGACTGGGGATTAGTACAGTGTTAGTGTGAGTAGCAAATTAGATGACTTGTGTGTGGCCTATACACATTATACAGCATTTTAAATGTGCATTTATATAGATATAATATGGAATATGGAGCAATGCATTCACAGATGGATCTAAATAAACCCTTAACTGGAGCATAGGTTACACTGTGACCCCAATAACACCTTTGAGGGGGGGGACATGTACAGGTATGGGGCCTGTTATCCAGAATGCTCAGGACCTGGGGCTTTCCGTATAATGGATCTTTCTGTATTTTGGATCTGCATACCTTAAGTCTACTAGAAAATCATGTAAACATGAAATAAACCCAATAGGCTGGTTTTTCTTCCAATAAGGATTAATTATAATTCAAGTACAAGCTACTGTTTTATTATTACACAGAAAACGAAATCATTTTGAAACATTTGGATTATATGATTATAATGGGGTCTATGGGAGACGGCCTTTCTGTAATTCAGAGCTCTTTGGATAAAGGGTTTTCCAGATAACGGATCTTTCTGTAATTTGGATCTTAAGTTTACTAGAAAATCATATAAACATTAAATAAAACCCAATAGGTTGGTTTTACTTCCAATAAGGATTAATTATATCTTAGTTGGGATCAAGTACAAGCTACTGTTTTATTATTACAGACAAAAAGCAAATTGTTTTTTAAAAATATTGATTATTTGGATAAAAATAGAGCCTATGGGAGATGACCTCTCGGTAATTCCGAACTTTCTGGTTTCTGGATAATGGATCCAATACCTGTAATGTTTATTCCACTATGGAATTCTCAGGAAATTCACGAAACGCCAAAAAAATTTGCGAAACACCGCAGCGCCTCGTTTTGGACGCGCATCCAAAACGAGACACTGGCAAATTTTCACCAGGCAAATTTTTGCTGGCATTTTGTGAATTTATTCGCCTGTGGCGGATCACGGGAGTTCGCCACAAATTTGCACCAAATGAATAAATTTGCCCATCACTGCTATACACTGCTTTCATTAATTCTCAAAAGCACTGGTAAGGCCCCATCTAGAATTTTTGGTCTCCAGTGCTCAAACAGGACATTATTGAATTAGAGAAGGTACAGAGGATTCCAGTCCATGATTAAGTGCCTGTGATTAAGGCACAAAACACAAAAGGCTACATCATTTGAGATGTTAATAAAATATTCTATTTTCTTCATTTGCTTTTTCTAATTAACTATACATTTTTGGTATTACCTAGTCAAGATTATTTTTCTGGCTTTACATAACTAATACTCTATCAGTAAATATTACCGGTTTCTATCTCTTGCCTTGAGCCACCATTTTGTGATGGTCTGTGTGCTCCCTCGGAGATCACCTAAAAGGAAGTACTGCAGCTCTAGCTGTAACAGGAAGTGTGGGAGTAAAAAACAGAACTTTGTCCATTTATTGGCTCATGTGACCTTTACTGTATGAGGCACATTTACTAAGAGTTGAAGTGCATATTCAAATTAAAAAAATTTGAATTTCAAAGTAATTTTTGGCTCATTCCACTATCGAATAGCCCAAACTTCGAATTTGAATTGAACACACTGTCAAATATTGGGAAGGGGTTTTTTTACAGTGAGAGCTGTGAAGATGTGGAATTCCCTCACTGAATCAGTGGTACAGGCTGATACATTAGATAGCTTTAAGAAGGGGTTGGATGGCATTTTAGCAAGTGAGGGAATACAGGGTTATGGAAGATAGCTCATAGCACAAGTTGATCCAGGGACTGGTCCCATTGCATCTTGGAGCCAGTTTCCCCTCTGAGGCAAAATGGAGGCTTCAATGTCTTCCTCTTGATCAGCCAGCAATTTGTTAGGTTATTTATAGACTTAAGGTTGAACTTGATGGACGTGTGTCTTTTTCTCTACCTAACTTACTATATTACTCTATATTAGTCTATTTGCAAGGTCCGAAAAACTTGACTTTATTAGGTGAAAACCAGCATGGATCACAATGTCAAGAAACAACTTCAGTGACATCATCCATTGACTTCGACATGACCTCCACAGGTTGGAGATGAAGTATTTTCACGTTCAGATTTTTAGCAGCTGGAGTATAATAAATTTGAGGGTTTTTTTCTGACAAAAAAATTAAATTATCCCCATTAAAACCTCGACCAAATAAATCAAGGTTTACTAAATGGGCCCCATAGACCATTACTGTGTACAATGTAACATATCAATAACTGAAGGATCACCGACGCAACAGAAGCTTTCCTTAATCTTTGGGTTGCCCTTTCAGAAAGTAACACATACGTTTTAAGAAGTAGGACTGGAAAGAGAAGAAGCAAAAGCTACTTTGGGATATTTAATGATAAAATGATGTTGCTCCGATCTATAGATAAAACTAATGTTTGGAGAAATGGGTTGACCTACATGAGCACCAGAAAGAACAAAGGAAACCCCCACACCTGGAGTGTCTCTGTGGCTTTGGCCACAAGTTGTTTTAATATGAGGAGGGAGACTGGGGAGTGAACCTGTTACCTCTTTCCCATGAAGAAAAGGTTTTGCCCATAAAAATGTTTGTACCTCTTTTTATGACCTCTTTCCTAGCTTGTTACTGCTTGTGCCAAAAATTATGGTCATAATTTAGTTACTGCTTCAGGTCAGTATATACCTTTCTACCCAAAATCAACCAGCCTCTGTGCCTAAACTGGCAGCTCCTTTTAAAAATTACCACTTTTGCTCCTTAGTGTTCCTGTACTCTCATCTATATAGTCTCAGTAAATGGCTCCTTGTAACTAGAGTCTGCCATCTGGGATACTTGGAGAGTTAAGACACATTTCAGCTATTTTTTATATATTCTTTTAATCTGATTTACAGACTTGTCTAATGTTCCTGGCTTAAATCAATCCAAAATGAGGTTATTAGAAAAGGCCAATGTCATCCAGTTTGGTCAAATGTTGGCTGCCATTTTTGGTTTGTGTGTTCACCGTTTGTGATGGGTGAATTTATTTGCCTGTCGTGAATTTGCCTCTAATTTCCCACGATTTGCCGCAGGTGAATAAATTTGCGAAACGCCAGAAAAATTTCAACTGGCCGAAAATTTGCCTCCGTCTCGTTTTGAACGTGGCCGTACGTTTTTACGACACTGGCAATGGCAACGCATCCAAAAATGGACGCCTGCATCCAAAACGAGACGTAGTGGCATTTTGCAAATTTTGCTAATTACTACTAGAAATTCACAAAGTGAAACGCCCAAAATTCATCCATCCAATTCATCCATCACTATTCACAGTTAAATGGAGACTTCTGATTTAGAAGCATTTTTTGTGACTTTCAAAACTTTATTTCACAATTTGAAGAAGTGCCCCCCCCCCTTTAATCATATATATCCTTTGGGGTAGGGCAAGAATTGGTGGGAAACCTCTCTTCCCTTGGAATGGTCTCAGCAGTGTTACAGCATAGATCTTAAAGGGGTAGTCAACCCTACTGCACTGATCCACCAAACTTTACTCACTTGTTACTGGACTACAAATCCCAGCATAATAAAACATATGCTGAAGGTTGAGGCATACTTGGGAGCTGTAGTCCACCAACATCAAGGTTATATTCTTAAAGCAATATTGCACAATTAAACTGTTTCAAAACTTTTTCCCAAATCTCCACAGCCAAAAAAAACTCTCCAATGAGAATCTGAGCTGATCTGTATAAATCTGGCTTCTTGTTCTTTGTTCCTGTAAATGGAGTTGGAAGCTTTAAGCAGTTTCCCAGCACTGAACAAGTCTGTCCTTTATACAGTATATCTGATTCCAGTGTAATACAATGAAGAAATAAAATGACATAATTATTTGTGATGGGCGAATCGGCGGCGGTTTGCTTTGTGAATTTTTCACAAATTTCAAGAGAAATTCATGAAACGGCGAAAAATTTGCGAAACACTGCCGCGTCTCATTTTTGACGCGGGGGCGTCCGTTTCTGATGCCGGCGCCATTGGCGGCATCTAAAAAATGGACGCCGGCATAAAAAACGGATGCCCATGTAAAAAACGGACGCCAGTGTCAAAAACGAGAAGCTGGTGAATTTTCGCCAGGTGAAATTTCGTGGGCGTTTCGAAAATTTATTGACCTGCGGCGAATCGCGGGAGTTCGCCGCAAATTTGTCGCAGGCGAATAAATTCATCCATCACTAATAATGATCTCTTATATCTTATCCCTATAAGAGAACTGCAAGATGCCTGACATGGTGCTGAGAATCAGAATTCTTATTGGTCCATGTTTTGCATTTATAATGAAGTTTTTGATCAGCAGAATTCTCATTGGTGAATTTTCTTGCATCTATAATTGTCGGTTTTCAGGAACTCCAATAGAATACTTGGGGGCGCATTACAGTTGGGTTTACGACCCCTCTAATAGGAAAACACTAAGAAAGCTTAAAGGAGTGGTACACCTTAAGGGGGGATATAATAAAATTTGCAATGAGCAGTTTGTTCTCTAACTTGATGAAGGTCTTAATCAGTCAAACATGACGCAAACATGATCACTAACTGGCACAAGAATCCCTGTGAATGTTTTTTGCCACAACGAAGCATATAAAATCCCCCTTAAGTATGTTCTAGAATCTGAATAGCAAACCCTAAACAACTTTTCAATTAGTCCTGATTACTTCTTTTTTTTTAGTTTTTGAATGATTTGCCTTCTTATTTGCCACCTTCTTCTTCTGACCTCATCTAAAAAGCAAATGCTTGACAGACCCTTCCTTAAAGGGATGAGAACTTTTAGGGGCATATTTACTAAGGGTCGAGTTTTTATCGAATTAAAACCCCTCGAATTTGAATGAAAAATTTGATTGATTGATAAAA
>CM044441.1:146624085-146638147 GCA_024363595.1 Xenopus borealis
AGTCGTTTGTGGGGCACGGTATCAAACACTTTGGCAAAATCCAAATATATCACATCTACTTATGTGTATATTACACATACCCTGACTTAAAGGGGTAGGTCACTTTTACATTAAGTTTTATTATGATGTAGACATTGATATCCTGAGATAGGTTGCATCTGTTAAATTAATATATGTTTTTTTCAGTTAATTCGTTTTTTGTTCAGCAGTGCACTATTTGATATATTATTATATTTAGTTGGTAGGGTCTTATTTACCTTGCCAACCAGGCAATGGCTTGAATGAGAGATGGGCATAGAAATAGTATATGGCCTGCATAGAAAGATGATTAATAAAAAGTGACAATACCAAATAGAATTGTAGCCTCACAGGGCTAATGTTTTTGGCTGCTGGGGTCAGTGACCCATCCATTTGAAAGCTGGAAGGAGGCAGAAGAGAAAGACAAATAATTCAAAAACTATAAAAAAGTAAATGCTGAAAATGAATTGCAAATTTGCTGGTTGGAAACTAAAAGTTAACCTGAAGATGAACCACCCTTTTTAACATGTAATTATGCTGCTTATGTGAATTATTTCTGGTATGGCAATCAAATTAAATATAGGTTGGTATATTTTTAAATGGAGAGGAGCTGTGCCCAGTGCTTTAAAGTCAACAAATGTGTTCTCTGGGCCCCCCCAAGGAATAACACTCCTTATCCTTTGAAGAAGACATCACTTCAACGTTCCACTGCCCAAAAGGTGCTGGACTTCATTTCCTATCAGTGTAGCATATGATCAAGGGTTGAAATGATCTAGACACTGTTGCTCAACCACACTTTAGTTCTTACATTAGAGAAGTAAAGCTTAAAACAGTCCATGGTCTAAATTTGTTGAGAATGAAATCACCATCCTGGTGGACCACGGCATGTCTACTAAAAAAAATCACACTGGTCTGATGGACTTTTTAGAAGAGAATTGTTCCACCATGTTGGATCCAATTACACAAATATCACACATCTGAGCATGAATCCAAACTGGCTGGGTGCATTCACGATAAAAAACAACCTGTGCATATGCCCATGCAGGGGATACATTGGTAACTAGATCCAACATAGTGCTCTTCAAGAAAGTGCTACAGGCTGGTGTTATTTTTATGGAAGATACACACCAACCTGGGCTAAAGAACAGCCAATGTCTGAAAAATCTAATTTATACAACAGAGAATAAAAAGGAAGAAGGGGGTAGGCCATGGGGTATGTATCAGTGCATAATGGAGCATAGGTATGTATTATCCTGTTAGCTGTTATTTTGGGGTTCAGATGTGTTATGTAAGTTTATGGGCCCCATACTTTTTCAAATGTGTCTGGACGTAGTGGACAATTTCCAGGATGATTGTTTTCCTGGCATAGAAATACAGTCTCAGGTGCACTGGTACTTGTCAAGGACTATATTCTTCACCAGTCCCAAAAGACATCCCTCTGGGTATTGCACCTTTGGCATATCCAGTGTGTGTACTGTGTAAAATTTTGCCCAAAACTTTTCTATTTCGAAAGACATGTATATATGAGCCTGGGCCGGTCCCACATTTACTTGGCTTGAGGCGTATGGAATGCAGTTGGGCTGGTGTAAGGTAAGTTCTGTGTATGGTGCAGTAGGAGTCTAGCTGTGGTATATCAGAGGCCAGTTTTGTATAACAATGTCTAAATGGGTTTCCCCCCATGTGCGTTAAGGAAATAGTAGATACAAGACATGAGCTGTTTTGATCAGGTGTCCTGGGCAGTTTCTCAAGCCTAGAGAGGGAGGACTTGGGGGGGGGGTGGACATTGGCCATTGGCTGTGTGCCTAAACTGGAGATACCTGTGACACATAGGGGTATATCTATCAAAGAGTGAAGTTAAGAGTGAAGTTCCTCCACTAGAGGGAAATTCCGCCGCTCCCCGTATTTATCAAAGGGTGAACTTTCACTTCACCGATTGATAAATAGGCCTTTTAAAATCCCATAGAAATGAATGGAGAGCAGGGTGGAATTTCACTCTAGTAGCCGAACTTCACTCTTTGATAAATTTACCCCATAGGCCTAGGGAGGTTCTGTTTAGCTATTAAACCTTGATTATTGTATAGTTGTCCAACAAACTTGCTTTTTTTTTAAATTTACTTCACCCTTAGTGCCTTCACCAGTAGACCTTTTCAGATTACACAGAGAGTGAGGTATGGATATACAGCTCTCTAATAGAACATTAAGTTGAAATGTTTGATAATGAAGAGGAGATGACAGTGTTGGACTGTGCTGGTGGGACACCAGAAAAAAAACCTGTTCCCCAAGGCCACTCCCTGACCACCCTCCATCCCAAGCATGAAGAGCAGAAAAAAGAGGTATACACCAGCAGAGGTAGGAGGGGTGTTGCAGCTGGGGGTCTTGGAGTGGTAGAGAGGGAGCCAAGGGGGCTTGGGCCCCGATGCTGCTGCCCTGGTGGACCTGGACCTCCCCGGTCTGATACTGGTAGATACCCAGATACCCTTAATACTATCAGGAAAGGGGTCAATACCTTTTAGACAAGTGAGACTACCAGTATTGTTAGTCTCATAAACAGAAACACAATGGGGGTAATTTATCAACACTGGGAAAATTTGCCCATGGGCAGTAACCCATAGCAACCAATCAGATTGCTGCATTCATTGTTCTACTTGCAGCTGGCTTCAAAAAGCTAGTCACTGATTGGTTGCTATAGGTAACTGCCCATGGGCAAATTTGCCCAGTTTTCATAAATGAGCCCCAATGCTTTTATATATTTTTCACTAATCCCATATGTTTCCATGTGCCACTTCCATGACACGCAGCCCTAGTATTCACAAATCAAATATCAAACTTTCAACTCCATCAGGGGCGACAAGGAAATGCGAGAAAGTGTTTCTGTGCCAAATGAGGCTCACACGTTACTCATGAAAACCATAGACTTGGAATCATTATAGTAAATAATGTCACTTGTAACAGATACCAACATAAACCTATTTATAGCCTATATTGCATTTCAGTGTAGGTTCTCTTGGCTCGGCGTTGATATCCTCTCCATTTTTCTTGGCTGTTAATAGTTCCGTGTCTAAACTCTCAGACTAGTGCATGAAAGTATTTTATGGAAGTGGAGGCTCAGAAATTCACACCTCTGTTGTCGGTTTTTATTGTACTGTTATTATCACATTAAATGGAGTTTGCAGCCGCATTAGTCTAGAAGGAGTAAGTGACTTCCTTTTATCTAATCACTTTTAATAGCCCAACACATCAATATTATGAGCTAAAGTGGAGCAAAAGTGTTTGGAACTAGAGAGCAGGACTTACAAGATGCATCTCTTCAACCTTCCTCCCACCCACTCCACTTGGGGAAGTTCAAACTCAATGACCTTGGGTTCCTGCTCAACAACACAAGAGGAAATGCATTTGTTATACATTTAGGAAATGACATTAGACTTTAATCCAAGGTAATATCTGTCACGGCGTCTGCTCGATTTCCATAGCAGTGCTGGGGAGAGAAAGATTGATTGTGGCAAAGAAACCAACAATTATATGTCTTAGAGCAAATTTAAACATGGTTATGGTGTGCCATAAAGATTGAAAATATACATGTATCCATTATCCAGAAAGCCAAGAATTACAGAATGGCAATCTCACAGAGACTCCATGTTATTCAAGTATTCCACATTTTAAAAAATGTTTACTTTTTCTGTGTAATAATGAAACAGTAGCTTGTACTTGATCCCAACTAAGATATAATTAATCCTTATTGGAAGCAAAACCAGCCTATTGGGTTTATTTTACATGATTTTCTAGTAGATTTAAGGTATGAAAATCCAAGTTACTAACCCCCAGTTACTGAGCATTTGGGATAAGTGGTCCCATACCTGTATTTCCATTTAATAGTATCCCCCTTTTTTTTTTTTTTAAAGGAAAACTATCATAGAAGGAAAATAGAAGATAAGGAATAATAATATATTTGAATATAAAAGAGTGCTGCACATTACTGGCTGTAATTCCTAGTTTTGCTATAGAAAAATACTCTTCATCCACTCTCTGAACTTCAGCTAAATGCTCCAACTGATGTAAAACAAGGTGGTGATACATTGGGTAGTTTCCCTGCTCTTTCTCTACACTACCATTGTACACTAATGAGTAACTGGGGATGGGCTGCCTGGTTTATAATGAGATATTCAGATTGGATGAAGCAATGTGACAAAGCCAGGTTTGGAGCTAAAGGTAAAGTCAATGGGTTACATTTTAACTGAAGAAGTCCCGACTTGGGTTAGTAAGATTTTGATTTTTACCATTGAGTGTTGTTTTTGAGTATTTTTAGCAATGCAGGTGTCAGGGAGCTATTATCTGGTTATCTTCCCATTGCTTTGTTGATAGGCTGCTGGGGAGGAAAGGGCAGGGAATGATACTCCAACTTGCAGAACAGTAGTAAAGTGTCTGAAATGTATCAGCACGCAAATCACATGGCTATAGGCACCTGGGAAACTAAGAACATGACTACATTTCGAAATTAAACATAAACAAATCTGATTGCTCTTTTGAAAAATGAATTTCAATGCAGGATTCATTGATGCATTTTGTAAAAGATATATTTTATCCTCGACAGAATCGCTGTAAGGTGGGTGCCCTTCTCAATTCTTTTACATCAGCAACAACAATTTCCTGTATTATCCTGCTGTATATTTGCACTCTTTATCCAATTAAAAAAATGCTAACAAAATCTATTACATGACACGTGTATCTGTCCCAGCTGTACGGATTTGGGCAAATATGGATCTTCCATAAACATATGGCCAAATTCCAATCCAAATATTTTTTTTTTATATTAGTATGCATTTTCATTGCTTAAACAAGTATATGTTTTCCCATGTTGTACAGTGTAGCAGAAAATCCTGGTTTGTACAAACAAAGGGAAAATTGAAGATACATTAATATTCCGTGGTGCCGGCTCGATTCTGTAAATTATGCCGACAGCCAACTGCAACATGTTTTAGCAGGATCATTGTGAAGTGGAATAAAAAGGCTACTTTATGGGGAAAAAAAACTACTGAAAACAATTATGTGATTTGAATAAACATACAATCTCTCCAAATCTATGAATAATATTATACGAAAAACCTTGAACAGATGTGTTCTTCTATCAAACAATCTAATTGCTTTTATGTAAACAGCATCAGAAATATACATTGTATCTAGAGAGAAAATAACAGCTTTGTAATCTGGAAATACCAGACTTCTGCTGAAATATTTCCTAGGCCTGAATCAAAACTCAACAACAGAATTATTAGGTTGAGATGGAGAAGCTGCCAGTGATATTGTCCAGTAATCTGAAGAGATGTTTCCTTGTTAACATGCAAGCACAGTGAAGCCATGAAATGTTTAAGAAAAGTTACATTGATAACAGCTCTGGTGGCTGAGAATAATTGTGTTGGATGTGGGAGTTTTGGGGGAGAATGCAGATGATTGTGTAGATAGTAGTCTGTTTCTACTTAAATGTTAGTAACCCATAGTAAGCTTTGGGGCGATTCACCTACTGTACATAATACTAAGTAGTGATGAGCAAATTTGCCTGTTTAATTTCTCCAGAAAATTTACAAAATTGCTGAAAAATTCACAGAAAAAAAATTCACAAAATCTTTTTCATGAAACTGGGATTTTTTTTGTTGCAGTACATTTTTTGTAGTAAATATATTGGAGTCTCTGGGTGACTTTTTTCTCACTACAATTGCATTTAAGTCAATGGATGTCTTTTCTTGGTCTAGAACAAGGGATCTAAGATATACTGGCTGCCGATCCTCTGGGTTGAGCCTCAGGAAGCAGTGTGGTGAATAAAATAAATCGATTTTCTGCCTTTCTATGTTCCATGGTAATTGCCTACACTCCAGCTACAGGCAATAGCCTAATTAAAGAGATTATTAAAACCCTCCTCCAACAACCTGTGCTGGATCATTAATCCTTTGACTTTGTCCAAACCATCCGTCTTCCTGTCCTGTAAGTTGGTTTTTGTCCTACCTTTGTTCCTCTTGTTCAGACTTACTGGCTTTGACCTTGGTTTTTTATCTGGATACTAAATGTTTGCTGCCTGCCCTGACCCTGTGCCTGTTTTTAGATTGTGTTTATGTTGCTGCCTGCCTAGACTGTGTGCCTGAACCTGAACTTAGTTTACTGTCTACTCTGTATACACATTTCTGTTAATGTCCATATTTTCAGCTCTTCTTCGAATTGAATCTTTTGTTAAAGGGGTGCTAAACCTACTTTCAGTATGTTATAGAATGGCCAATTCTAAGCAATTTTTCAGTTGCCATTCATTTATAGTGATGGGCAAATCTCGGGCATTTCTCTTCGCTGAACTTTCGCAAATTTCTAATAGAAATTCACGAAATGGTGAAAAATTTTAAAAATGCCGTTTTTGGATGCCGGCACCAATTGTGTGGGAATTTGCAGCGAATTTGCCCATCACTATTCATTTTTTTAATTATTTGCCTTCTTCTTCTGACTGTTACCAGCTTTCAAATGACCCTGACTCTAAAAACAGTCTACAAATGTATTGTAATTGCTACTTTGTATTACTCATTTTTGGATTCAGGCATTTCCTATTCATAGTCCAGTCTCTTATTCAAATCATTGCATGGTTGCTAGGGTAATTTGGACCCTAGCAACCAGATTGCTGACGTTGCAAATTGAAGAGCTGCTGAAAAAAAATCTAAATAACTCAGAAACCACAGATAATAAAAAATGAATACCACTTGTAAATTGTCTCAGAAAATAACTCACTACATTGTACTAAAAGTTAATTCAAAGGTTAACAACAACTTTCAAAACTCTGAATGTTTGCTAGAAGTTACACAGTCTGTAGGCTTCTTACAAACGGTACAGCCAGTTTGTCTGACACATTCCTATCCAAAGATATCCCATATTTATATTATTTTATTAGGATAAAGAAATCTGTACAGAATTATATCCAGAGAAGGGCAAAGCTCAATGGAAGAGGACAACACTAGAATAGGCCTAGAACAGAAACTTTTCAGAATCCATTAATATTCTTATTCTTTTAATTCTCATGGAATGCACATGCTGCAAATCAGATTTCTAAACGAAATGAACACTTGTATTATTCACTAGCAGATGGAGTTGAGAGGTTGAGTATTTTGCCCTGGATATCTACATGAAAATGGCAGAGATCAATGAACCATCACACATGCTCATTACAAATGGAATGTTCTCTAAGCAATTATTCACTTTGTTTGAGGCATCCTCCTGGGTGCAAATCCCCATTGCAGTCTCTGTTACAGTGCATGGCTCCTTTATAATTAGCTGTTTATCATGAATCTGCAATGGGATGAACATGTTCTTAATTGAGTTTAAAGAAATTATAATTCACTTCATGGGTCAATAAGAAAATAAGTAAGTTATAAGTAAGTTTTAGAAAATCAACACGTCTGTAAATCCCCCTAGGTCATTCTTCCGACTATTTGGTACTCTTCGGGTCTTCGGTAATCTTCTGTCAATTTCGGCTCATGAGCAGTTGTCAAAAACCTGAAGACTGCTCCATTTCCCGATAAAATGCTTACTCCATGATGGAGACTTTAGATAAGATGGTTCCCGTCGATATGATGAATCCCGTCAATATGATGAATCTACACAGAGAGGTAAGACTTAGGGACATTTACCAAAGTTTACACCTAGGCTGGGGGAGACTATGTAGGATAGGTGTTTTTATTGAAAGGGGTCTGGTTCTCCTTTTTAATATGAGCTTCAAATATAAATGTATAGCGAGGTCAGACATAAAAAGAAGAGGTCGCTGATGGGTTCTGTGACTATATAAAGGCACAAGACTGCAGGCTGAGTTATACAGGGAACTCTGAGTATCACTCATGTATTATAAGGGATAATGTACCCCCTACTGTAAATGATAAGGATATTAGAAGTCACTGAGGGGTGTGACCATATAAAGGCACAAGGCTGCAGGCTGAGTTATACAGGGGGGAACACTGAGTATCACTCATGTATTATAAGGGATAATGTACCCCCTACTGTAAATGATAAGGATATTAGAAGTCATTGAGGAGTAAAGTGTTTTAATACAGGCAATGTAGTGCCTAGAGAACTTCTAATAGTCTTATATTTTACAATATTCATAGTTACTAGACATTAAATGGGGTCACATCTGATAATGTGGAGAGGTATTGATCTCACCATAGAATAACATATCTTTAAACTACATCTGAAAATAAATACAATAGAGGAGTATTTTTTCATGGCTATAATAAGGGGGAAATCTAAGCATTTCCATAGACTGTAGTCAGACGTTCCCTAAATAAAACACATGTACTTTCCATATCCCAGTCATCTAAGCAGGTCCATGCAGAAGAAGCAATCAATGAGAAGGTCACATTCTCTGTAATCAGGTGACAGAAGCACTCGTAAGGGAGGCTACAAACAGAACAGATCAATAGGAGATTGTGCTAAGAAATGGAGACACATGTAAAAGCAAAGAGGGAAAGTGGAAATGCCAGCAGCCTTTTAATGTTCCTTTTTGTCTCCTGAAATATAATAGAAATCTGACAAATCTCTAAGAGTCGGCGGGAAAGCTTTGCTCGGATTGCATTGCTCTATCCTTTCTCCGGAACCTACTTTGATTATTTTTTATAGTATAAACATTGTTTGCCCATGTACTTTGCCAGTCAGATCTCTCATTACATTACAGTATCACTCGCTGCACAGAGGCAGTGCCAGGAGAAAGGGGAATTAAAGGGAACTTGCTCTAAATCCTGTGTATTGGGATCAGGAACACCAGGAGACAATGGGAATTTCAGTTGTCCTGTGGATCAGGAATTCAGAATTACCTTGCCCAATATAATTGGGGACCTCTATCTCTGTGGTCCAGTAACTTTAGATTAAAAGGACCCACCAACCCTATTGTAATGCTGCCCTTGTGTACCATCCTAATATAAGTGCTACAATGCATTATCCTCATTTTATTCCATGAATTCTAACCTTTTTATCCTGTGCAATTTTTACCATTCAATCTCACAGATTGTTCTTGTTTTGTACCATACATTGCAAGCATTCTTATCATTCCAATCATTTGTATTATTCTCAACCTTGCATGGCCCTCATTCCAAATATTTTATCCATCTCATCTTTATTATTCTATCCCAAAATTCTAACACGCACTTTTACCATCATTCTATCTTAGTATCTACTAGACACTGAAAATATTCTATCCCATTCATTCTTAACATTAAGGTTTAGACTGGGCCAGAGGGACCCCACAAATAATCCTGGTGATGACCAAGCACCCATGGACCCTACTGAGCCAGACATGATCCACGCCTGCCCTCTGCATCATACCCCCGCTGCCCACCTTCCCTCCTGCAATCATGGAAAAAGTATAAAGTTCACATGGAGGGGAATGGGCTGGCAGTGGGTGAGCTGGTGGGTGGCAGGGGCCCCAGAATGTTGGTAGCAAACCCAGTGGACCTCACACACCCCAGTCTGACCCTGTTAACATTCAATGTGGCAGATTCTAGCTACTGTATATAACAAACCAAAGATATTCTAAAGGCAGTGATAGGCAAATTTGTGAAACGGGTAAAAAAATAGTGAAACACGATTTTGAAGCCAGTGACCAATTGGACGCTGGCATCAAAGTTGACGCCGCCGACCATTAAAGTCAATGGGAGTCCATTAATCGTAACTGGTGTCAAAAAAGCTTTCATGTATTTTCCCATCAAATTCACGGATTTAGTTACCAGTTGCGAAACGCAGAATTTTGAATTTGCGCGGGTGAATCCTATCGCCTATCGAATCCTATTGCGCCCATCACTATCTACAGGCATTAGACCTGTTATCCAAACTGCTCGGGACTTGAGGTTTTTTCAGACACTGTATTGTATCTTACCGTAATTTGGATCTTCATACCTTAAGCCTACTAAAAAATCATGTAAACATGAAATAATCCCAATTCAGAGTTTACTGGATCACATGTTTCCAGATAACAGATCCAATACCTTTACCACATTAATTGCATCCTGTACTTTGCACTCTGAATTCTCAACCGACTCTGATCATTCTATCACACATATTTTCAGCATTCATATTCAGCATTTCATATCATTTCATGGCATAACTTCACTCTGTGCTACATTTTTTTCACCTTACTGTTTTCTACCTTATGGTCATTGTACACATTCTTCCATTCTATCCCCTTCATTTAAATTATTCTATAACATAGATCTGACAATTGATGAGTCCTGATCCTACATATTTCTACACAGATGTATTTGGTACCATGCAATCTTATATAGCCTCACTATTCATTTCCACATGCTATAATCATTATGTGACTCTTGAGGTGCAAATACTATAGGTTTTGGACAATTCAGAAAAGAGTTTTGGGCCAACCCCTTGTTACTGACCATCATAAAGGGGTGGTTCACCTTTAAGTTAACTTTAAGTATATTATAAAATGCTTAATTCTAAGGAATATTTCAGTTGGCCTTCATTGTTTCCTTTTTTATTGGGTTGAAATCATTTGCCTTTTTCTTCTGACTTTTTCCAGCTTTCAAATGGGGGTTACTGAGTCCATCAAAAAAAACAAATGCTCTGTAAGGCTACAAATGTATTGTTATTGTTACTTTTCATTACTCATCTTTCTATTCAGACCTCTCCTATTCGTATTCCAGTCTCTCATTCAAATCAGTGCATGATTGCTAGGGGACTTTGGACCCAAGCAACCAAATTACAAACTGGAGAGCTTCTAAATAAAAAGCTAAATAACTCAAAAACCACAAATAATAAAAAATGAAAACCAATAGCAAATTGTATCACAATATCACTCTCTACACCATACTGAAAGTTAATTTAAAGGTGACCAACCTCTTTAATACATCTGTAATTTGAATCACAGCCGAATAATACATTTTGAATCTCTGCTATGAAGTTGACCTCATTCCCACTTAAAGTGTTCGTATAGATTGCAGTATCAGGGCACATTTAAGTGGCTGATGGAGAGATTATTTATGCACGACTTCGAGTGAACAATCTCCTGTGAATATGTCTCCACTGGAAATAACCGAAATCGCTGGCAGTAGAAAGCAACATATTGAGAAGTTGTCCAAAGCTGCCTCTGGAGGAAACTTCCGGTGATTTTAGAAGACTGAAATGACGCATGGGTTTTACCACCAGCCATTTACATTATCGGTTGGAATGCTTTTACAGGAGATTAGTCGCCCCAAGAAGAAGCAGAGATTTAACGCTGTTGATTAATCTCCTGGTGTGCCATTACCTTTATACTACTAACATAACTAAATAAGGAAATAACTAAGGGCTATAATAGAGAATATCTGACTTCAGACATTACAACTAATTCTGGGCTTATCTTTATGGGATTACCTGCCAGTTGGAGTCCAAGGATTGGACACGGCAGGAGCGATGTCCTTGCACATCAGAGGTTAAACTTTTACAGTTAGGACTTGTCTCAATGGAGGTGACTCTAATGTACAACATTCACTTCCAGAACATCACAGGTTTATTGATAAGCAGTGAACTGTAGATCTATTGACTTTATCAGAGGATAGTAAACCTTTCCTTATACCAACTCTGTGAAATGCTGTTTATCAATATAACAGGCTATAATTAAACCTATATATAGATATATATATACAGTATATATACACAGGTATGATGGCTTACATGACTCAAGTCTTTCGCAAGGGGCTAGAATTGTAGTAATTTGCAATATGTTGTTTTTTACTTTATTTCTCATATTAGCCATACAGCATATGGAGGGTGGAGTGAACTTGCCTTTGGGGATCCCTAGAATAAATATTTACCGGGGGTCAGCCTTTCTGCAACTGTTTATTAGAACAGCAGTGAAGCTTCTGGGTGTAAATCAAAATCAAAAAAGGAAAAAGAAATCCAGCAGAATCTATGCTAAAGTTTTATCTCAGGTTGTGGTTACACCACATGTTTTGGGTGGGTCAATACCCTTTATCAAGTGTACTGAGACCTTTATCATGTGCTTGTATTTATACATAAAAATTACCTTTAACTCTATTAAACCTAGGGTATTCTGGGTAAATTATACAATTAGACCTCATTAGTGTAAGGGGCCAGGAGTAGGGGACCAAGGAGGAAACTCAGTTCGAGGTACAGGCAAGGATGATGCAGAAGAACAGATAAGTCCAGGCGAATAAGTCAATGCAGGCAACGAAGATTCTGGAACAAGTAAACAGGCTGGAGTCAAACACAGATATCAATAAGAATAAGTCACACCCAGGAACACACACGTAATTGAACCTATTGTAGGGCAAGGTCTGGCGTCTTAAATAACAGTCTTTTGGTGCCAAAAATGCACGTGACAACGTCATGACGCCGGTGTTCTGACACTGACATCCAATCCAGTGCTGGCATGACTTCACTGATGTCAAATCCGGCGCTGGCGTGACATCACAATGCTGCGCCCTGGGCAAACCACATGGGAAGGAGGAGCGCTGCCATTTTGTGGAAGGTAAGGCCTCCTTACAATTAGGCCCACATATAGGTGAAACATATACATAAATTACAATGGGATTGAATAAGTGATTGGTAATCCATTTTGACAAAAATAAAGTCTATAAGAAATATTCCATGATCTAACACAAGTGACTCAAAACAACTGGACTTGCTGAGAAATTTTAATGAAGACGTTTCACTGCTCATCCGACTGGTGTAGGGGAGTTCTCGGCATAGAGACTCTTCCAACAATCCAATCACAACGGCACATTGTAACTCTTCAGGGAGGTGACATCTGAAATTCACAGAGGTGTTGATTCTGTGCAGTTACTGTGATAGGATTACCAATGTGTCATGCAACTCCTAGAAACAGGTATTACTTGAAAGAGTTGCATGAATGGATGTGTGAAGAGTTCCGAAACCGCCGGGAGAAAAGATGCTAGACCAGCATTGTATGTAGCTGACAGGTGGTGTTGAGCACAACTGTGCATCGCCCTTTATCTGCTGGCAGGATAGTGATGTTTGGGTCCTTACTCAGAGAACTGAGAGCTCTCCTTTCTTGACTTGACAAGGCAGCTGACACTTTTAGTTGGAGTTGTTCTGCTTCTTCCATTTTTATGTGATTATTCTTGATGGCTGTGATGCTTTCAACTACTGGGATTTGTTGAGGTGTCACTGCATAGTTCAACCCCTTGGATAGCACATCCTTTTCTGGTTAGTACCCTATCTGATAGGTTCTTAACCCACATGTCTTTGGTGTCTCATCTTTCTGCCTCCAGATTAGCTCTTCTTTCCTTTTCCAACTGCTGCACTCGTTTGAAGATACCAATGTCCAAATCTTGGAAAAAGAAGACCGGTGGTTTGAAAGAGGTTTAAAAGAGGCAATTCATGTTAAGATGGAGAAACCATCCCTGAACAGAGGTGGGGTCTTCGACTCCACCTGTCTGCTACATACAATGCTGTTCTAGCATCAGTACCCCAAAAGTTTCATAACTCTTCACACATCCATTCATGCAACTCTTACAAGTAGCATCTGTTTCTAGGAGTTGCATGACACATTGTTAATCATATCACAGTAACTACACAGAATCAACACCTCTGTGAATTTCGGATGTCACCTCTCTGAAGAGTTACAATGTGCCGTTGTGATTGGATTGTTGGAAGAGTCTATATGCCGAGAACTCCCCTACACCAGTCAGTTGAACTGAAGAAGCTGCTAATATGAGCAGTGAAACGTCTTTCTCAGCAAGTCCAGTTGTTTTGAGTTTCCTGTGTTAGATATACCATGAACTGGATGAATATCTTCATAGTTATAGTCCAGAATCTAATGGTAAGTCCAAATTTACTTTGAAGAAACCACAGGGGAATCTTCCAAAAACAAAAGTCCAAGTCCACACTTATTGTTGGCCACTGTATAAACATGGCCCTCCTGGTGATGGGAAACTGCCCAAAAGGTCTATCCCAGCTACAGGACCCATAAGCAAATAACAATATAATAATGTAATGTAATAACTGACCTAAGTGGCAAATGAGATTCAATGTTAATAAATATAAAGTCATGCAC
>CM044441.1:146666779-146681062 GCA_024363595.1 Xenopus borealis
CCTTTAAAGCAGGAGAGCAGTATATGATAAATGCAGATCGGTTGCTATGGGTTACTAGAACTGTAGCAAACATTTCTATTGCATTACCTCCTATAGATGTTGCGTTGTTTAGCAACCCTCTATACATTGTTTTACTATCTATATGGCTTTATCTAGTAGTAATGTAATTCTTTAACTATTGCTTTATTTCCGACTCCTTAGTCTTACATAGTTACATACTGCAGTTAACATAGTTATATAGTTAAATTGGGTTGAAAAAAGATGAAGTCTATCAAGTTCAACCCCTCCAAAAGAAAACCCAGCATACACACACCCACACACACCCTCCATACATTCATTATTATGCCTGTCCAAGAAATCATCCAAGCCCCTCTTACAGCCATCACAACATCACCCGGCAGTGCATTCCACAACCTCACTGTGAAGAACCACCTACTCTGTTCCTTTAAATGAAAGTCCTTTTCTTCTAGTCTGAAGGGGTGGCCTCTGGTGATCCTCTTTATGGGTAAAAAGGTCCCCTGATATTTGTCTATAATGCATAGGTAGTCTTGTGTAAGCAACCATCATATTCCTGGACACAAGCATTTAATTTCCTCCCACAGGCCTCCTAATTTGCTCTAATTCAGTAAAAAAAAAGAAAACATTGTGAAAACACAACTGTGCTAGTATAGGTATTCCCTTGTACTAAGCACAGTTCAGCAATAACAGCCCCCTACGTTTGCTCAGAGACTGTGGCGAGAAATCCCATGAAACTATTGCAGCATAGGAATCCCCTGTACTAAGCACAATTCAGCAGGAACAGTCCCTAACTTTGCTCATAGTCTGTACAGAGAGATCCCATAAAACTATGTCACATAGGTATTCCCTGTACTAAGCACAATTCAGCAGGAACAGTCCCTAAGTTTGCTCATAGTCTGTACAGAGAGATCCCATAAAACTATGTCACATAGGTATTCCCTGTACTAAGCACAATTCAGCAGGAACAGTCCCTAAGTTTGCTCATAGTCTGTACAGAGAGATCCCATAAAACTATGGCAGCATAGGTATTCCCTGTACTAAGCACAATTCAGCAGGAACAGTCCCTAAGTTTACTCATAGTCTTTACAGAGAGATCCCATAAAACTATGTCACATAGGTATTCCCTGTACTAAGCACAATTCAGCAGGAACAGCCCCTAAGTTTGCTGAAAGTCTGAACAGAGGGATACCATAAAAATATTGCAGCATAGGTATCCCCTGTACTAAGCAAAGTTCAGAAGGAACAGCCCTAAGTTTGCTCATAGACTGTACAGTACAAAGGGATACCATGAAGCTTTGTCAGCAAAGCACAGTTACATTAACATTAATGACCTTTATAAATGTGGTGCCCCCTAAACTATCCGCTTGATATTCTGTTATTAAACAAGTTTTAGAACTCTTAAAGAGGTTTTTGGGGGGGCTTAAACCTTTCTGGGAGATGCTTTATTCTACCAATGTACATTGATGCGCAAAACACAATAGTAATTCGTTTGTAAGAAGATACCTTGAGCTCTGTAGTCGGTATTTTTATGGAATCGTGATTGAAAAGTTACCAGGAGTTGTCATAGGAAAGTCACAAGAAGATTGCAGATTTGTGTGTCACATTTGCCCTTGGATGTTCCTCCTACTTAAAGGTATTGACTCTTGACCTGAATTCTGGAAAATCACTGAGGCCTTAAACCTTGGCCAGTCTATCTAAGAGTTTGTCTAGCGTTCCACTTTCCCAAACAGGGCTCCCCATAGAAAGGAGAAGCCCAAAGAGAGACACCATCATTGATGCCGGTCTAGAAATTCTCCTTTATTCAAACAATTATCCATTGAACATTTAGTAGACTTGGGTCAACAACTAGGTATACAGTTGGACTCATATAAATACAATATATATATATATATTGGAAGGCTTTGCCATTGCTTTTATACCTATACTGCTGATGAATATATTGGGTGTGACCCATTGTTCTAATATTATGCACCAATGAAATAGGATCAATAAAATAAGCCTGCAAGCTAGGTTATAGAGCTTTTTCTATTAAACAAGCAGTTCTGGAGGCACAGTTGGCCAATCTACCTTCCACAATCCCTATAGTGAGGGTTATCATCTGATTTCAGCATCTGCGTTCCAAGAGCCGGAGTGGTGTCATTATCTTCTTTTTGAAGAAGGCTCTTACTGTAGTCAAGTTTTAGAAGTGCATTTTACAGAAATAGGTCCAATATTCCTCAAATAAAACAGATTTAGCTTGTTTTAACTTCAAAACCAAACCCAACGACCCAGCATTTTATATCAGTAGCAAGTGCACATAAGAGGACTGGAGTACATCAAATGCCCTGATTTCAACCAGCTCTGATTAAATACATTGCTTGCATGTTGTTGAAAGAATAATTTTTTTTCAGGGATAAAATAAATCTGTTGTGTTTGCAGGGAAAAATAAAGTATTCCATTTTATTTAGCTCAAAAAGACAAAAAAATATATTTTTTGTAATACTTAACTTTAATGAACAATAAACCCTCTTCAAAGAGAAAAAACCCCCACAGAATGACAGTAGAGAGTAATAGTTCAGACAAGTGTGAACAAATTACTGAGGAACTAAGTGACCTTGATTTTGTATGTGCTATTTTCCACAAGCAATTTGTCATGGCTCTTTACCCTTGCTATTCTATTGGACACAGGGAAGGGAAAGACAATGGAGAGAAACTGTAACATGGGCATTATTATTATTATTATATACATAAATATATGTTATAATTAGTAATTACCAACTATTAAACCACAATCTCTAGATCTGTATTAGTAAGGAAACCTACACGCATATATACTGAAAATATACATGCAAGTTTTATCCTTGGCTAGTAATCCTATATATATTACGTTGAGCAGACTCATTTTCCCTACCATCTGTCAGGCTGTCTTTACTAGCTTTTCACTAGTTCATCTATAAGGATCAAGTGGTAGTGGGGTCAGCTAGAATTGTCCTTTGGCTGCTCCATTTTCCCAGCCATGATAATTTTTTAACATTTCCCAGCTGCTCACAAAATGTTAAAGTGAACAGCCACAGTAGAGGTCTTTTATGAAGACCCCAGGCATAGCCTTTGGCTTCTCCTTTTTGCTGGCCATTGTCATTTTTGAACATTTTCCCAGTTGCCTACAAAAGTGAGTAGTGAATAGCCATAGTAGGGGTCATTTATGAAGATTCTGGGCCTAACCATTGGGCTGCTCCATTTTGCCAGCCATGGTTCTTTTTGAACATTTTCCCAACTGCCTACAAAAGTGAGAAGTGAACAACCATATAAGGGGTAATTTATGAAGACCCCAGGCCTATCCCTTGGGCTGCTCCATTATGCTAGCAATGATCAATTTTGAACATTTACCCAGCTGACTACAACAGTGAGTAATGAACATCCACAGATGGGGTCGTTTAAGAAAACCCCTGCAAGAGCACTAAGGGGCCAACAAGAACACACTCTTCAGTGTTCAAGCAGTTTTGCATGGGGATTAGCTGGCTGGTGCAGGCATTGGTAGGGGACAGCAGGTGGGACACCCACATTCATGCAGAGGTGGCCTCTAACCACTGTGCTCCAAGACTTAACACAGAGACCTGTGGCAATGTATTGAGGTAGAAAGACAGGGTACATGGTGACTTCCTAGTTGACTTCTAGTGAGAATATCCAATAAATGTCAACCAACTTTAAGAAAGTAAGCATTCACTGCATAATGGCTAGGGATAAGGCTTTAAAATACTGTTATTTATTGAGTTATTTTTAACTCTCCATAACTTTGGTGACTATAGATGAGGTTAAAAACAACATAATAACTTGAATAATTTCAAGGTACATTTTCATCTAGTGGTGATGGTGTCCTAGGCACATTGGTGATTCTTCATTCTTTCCAATACCATCTGTGTGTTTAATAAATAATACCTGAAAAAAAAAAGAAAACAAAAATAGTCAAAACCACCCTCAAGATGTTGTTAAACATCCAGTATTTGATAATGTATTGTGGCAACTGACAGAGGAAAGCATTAAGTATTTTGTACAGTTATGAGATTTTACCCTCAATCCTCGGGATGTATTGTATATCTTCCAGCTAAGGGTCTTTCCATTATATGGATCAACATCCCTTAAGGCTAAAAACATTTCAACATTACACAATATTATGTTTTGTTGCTACCAACATGGATTTCCATAGCTTAGTTACCACCAAGTTCTAGAACTCCCCTACCATATTACATAGATATCCATATTGATGGTTCCAAAATAAGAGTTTAAATTTGATGTAAAAAAGATGTGTTTGCTTGAAAAGAATTACAGGCATGAGACTGGTTATCCAGAAAGCTCTGGACCTAGGGTTTAAAATGTTGAATTGGGCCAGTTGACCTCCCCCCTTGCCCTGGTCATGGCTGCACCAAGAAAACAGGTACTTGAGGGGGTCGGGGTTGGGAAGGAAGTTGAGGGCCCTGTAGTGGAAGCCACAGGGGGCTTTGGATCCAGTCCAACACTTAAGGGAAATAACCTTCTGGTAATTCACATATTTCTGGATAATGACTTTCCGGATAATTGCTCCCATACCTGTATCTGCTTTTTACTCCGTATTTCCAATATTTTCACACCAGAAATTATTCGCCACCCGGTTTTGTCCCATTGAATATTTTTGCAGTCACACGGTCTGTGATGTTTACTCACTTGTAAGGGCTACTGAGCTTTACCTAATACAACATATACTTTACACCAGCTTTTACCCAGGTTTTGTGGCTTACAATATTTTACATGCCTTTACAAATAAACCCCTATGTCGGCAACAACACAGTCAACTGTTTTAAGTATTGGCCTTCATGCTGAGCCATTCATGAACATGGAATTAAAATTTGCATCTGTTTTCCAACAGTGGTCACCCTCTTGTTACTACAGTAATACACACGGCAGCCTATAGGTGAAAGATAATTAAAAGGATAGAACCTTTTATTTTCTACTTCATGTTAAGATAAAGTTCCACATGCAGCTGATCAGTAAGTTAAACTAAATCCGTAGAAAGGAGGGACTATCTCGGAAAACAAGGCTGCAGTTATACAGCTGTTGCTTTTGGAAGCAAAACTTGTTGACACAGCTTCTTGGTTACAGGAAAAAACAGGACGTACTGTTACAGTGGGACAAATTACTTCATTTTACAGATACAATAAACAGATGGAGTAAAAGCATTATCAGATTACAGGGGAGATGTTAGGGCCTATAGGATTGTTGTCTATTTTGTACAGACACATTTATGGCAGTATAAATACAGGTATGGGACCTGTTATCCAAAATGTTCAGGACATTCAGGGTTTTCTGGATAAGGGATCTTTCTGTTATTTGTATCTTCATACCTCAAGTCTACTAGGAAATCTTGTAAACATTAAATAACCCAATAGGCTAGTTTTGTTTCTAACAAAGATTAATTATACAGTATCTTAGTTGGGATAAAGTACAGGGTACTATTTTATTATTACAGAGAAAAAGGAAATCACTTTTACATTTTTGGATTATTTGGATAAAATGTAGTCTATGGGAGGCAGCCTTCCTGAAATTTGGAGCTTTCTGGATAATGGGTTCTGAGTAACGAATCCCATACCCTCCAATTGCACCATTTGTTATACTTATCTCTTTGTCCACCACATGCAGATTGTCGGTTTACTCTTGGCTATCTCTATGGGCATGCCTTGCCTACTGTTACACTGCACATGGGGTGCTTATAAATGGTGGCAAAGCATGAATATACAATAATGCTAGCTTATCAGAGTTAACTACATGATGGAACTCTACTGTATCTAGAGTGGCCATTAGCACCAATACACAAACCAATAATAAGAACACTCTTATTTGCTTGTTCTTCCTGTAGACTACTCAGCTTTCACAGGCAGGGTATACAGTAGTAGGAAGTACAGCCAAGTAGGAAGTAGTGATATGTGAGTCGGCCCAAAATGCACAGTTTAGACGGGTACAGGTCGATGCCCACACCTGCCCCATGGATGGGTTTGGGCCAAACATTTTCTTTGCTCAACCTAATCACTGACCACAATATTACAATGCTCCACATCCTCTAGCAGTCTGTAGTTATAGGTATACACCTGCCTCACCCCCTTTGTGATGTCTGAGATCGGAGGTGGAGGTCTATAAATGCAGGTGGAGTTGGCAGTGGATGGGTTAGGGGCAGGTGTGAGTCATGAAGTCAACCTCTACATCACTAATGGAAAGACATAGTCAAGAGACAATAAAAAAAGAAGACATGACATTAGGAAAACAGGACAACAACTCTCTGCAGGTACTGTAGATGTGGTATATGCTTTTCTTTTGAACAGATCTACTAAGTAGCATTTATTTCCATCAGCACCCGCAGTTTCATTTAATACTTTGAAAGCATTTAGTTCCGGGAGGCTATGCATTTATTAGAGAAACACTCTTGAGTGGTGTATTTAATGTAAGTTTAGCTCCAATTTTATGCAAATGCTTAATCATCACCTATTGAACTGAGGATTTTTAACTCTTGTCTGCCGAATGATAGGTCATCCCTGCCCATTGGTATAGTCTGGACTTAACAAGAACAATGTTATTATGAGCAAGTGAACACATTGTGAAGCTATTCTAAATCAGGAAAGACCAGAATATGGTCCAATTATAAAAGAATCTCAGTGAAGCTAAAAGCAACTCTATTAGCATTCAAACTAAAGAACTTTCTAGCACTTTGGAAAGCTGCAGTTTGATAAAAGCTGGACCAAGTAACAAGAGGAAACCTTCCCAACATAATTCTTTCAAAGGTGTTTGAAGAATTATGGGGTCCTCATACAATGAAACTGAAAAATTGCCATAGCATGTCTTATGTTTATTATGAAACTGGATCATTTAAATACAAATAATACAAAGCACAAAGTCCCCCTTTCACAGCTGACTCTTATGTATGATACTTATGATTTGTCATTTACATTTCTGTTTCAGCAAGTATTAAATTAGATCTTGTTATGGCAACAAACTAAGACAATCAAGTAAAAGACATCTCAAACACATTTAGAATTAGAGTAAAATATGCACAATTTATTTTTGTTTGGAATGCTTGGGGCCATGACTTTTTGAATGGGGGTTATTCCCCGTTTTAGATCACCATAATTTTTTAACTAAAAAACATTAAAACAGTAATTAAATCCAATAGTATTATTTTGCTACAGATATGGATACAAGGTGCTGTTTATTTTTTTGAAATCAGGTTTCAAGTTACAACATCGCATAACTGTACCTAATTTACAACAGTCTGTTTACAATCCACTACCTAAGTCATTGAATAAATTTAAGTGGACCAAATACAGAACCCTGTGCCAATCCTCTAGAGCCAGTTTTCTATCATTGTACACACAACAACAAGACCAACATGTATTTATGAGGAACTGTATCAAAAGCTTTGGCAAACTCCAATAGACCACATCAACTGCTCCCCCACTGTCCACTTTCCTACTTAATGTATCCTAAAAGTAAGCCATGGTTGAAATGATCTGTCCTTCATAAAGTCGTGCTGATTCATACTCATAATGCTATTTTCCAGAACATAACTTGCAATGTGATATGAAACCTTCAAAGCTTCGTAACTCATGTCAAACTTGCAGGTGTATAATTACCAGGTTGAGACTGTAATTCTTTATAAATATTGCAATTACATCAGATTTCTCCAACCCACTGGTAACATACCAGATGGAAGGCAGTCTGAGAATATATAAATATAAACTAGGATGTACCATGCCGATAACAAGTTATGCATTCACAAGTGAATTTATAGAAGTATAAATGGAATCTTAAACTTTCGAGCAGAATGATCAATTCATCAATAAACTTTTCTTTTTTTTTATTACACAGTAAACAATGAAATCATTTATACATTTTGTTCATCAATGTTATCTCAATTTACTATATTTCAATATTATTTGCTTACATATACATATAAAAAATCAATAGGTAAGTACATAATCAAGCCAAACCTAGTATTTATTACCTATGAAAGAACTGTATTACATAAATCCTATTACAAATAATAATGTGTAAACTTTTCATAAATAAATCAACATTCACAAATTATTGTAGTGTGCTGTTATTTATAGTTATAAGGGGACTATACCAACTGGAGCAGACAGCTCACAATACTTTAGTACTTTACGGCCATACAGTAGTTCATGATCAATGCCAGTTGTAATTGGATATCTACAGTAGTAATATACGGTTCCCAAATCATCAGACTGAACTTAGTAACCTTATTATTCACAAGAGCAGCTATTTTCTCCTTTACAAGTATTTCCCCATATTTAGCTTGTATACTGTAGTTGTAGTTATCTGGGGAATCGAGCCCTTCCAGTGCTTAGTTATAATCATTCTGGCAGCTAGACATATTTTAAGCATCCATAATATAGTATCCGTGCTATAAGACTGGTAAGTTGGTAATACATTATGTAAATTTTAGGGCATGGAGAAACCGTTAAAGCACTTATACTTATTTCCTGAAAGACAAGCTCCCATACTTTCTTTACTTGGGAACACTGCCACCATATATGTACCCACCTCACCACAGCCTCTAAAGCATGTGGAGGAAACTTCCCTTTGCATTCTATGGAGTTTTTGCGGTGTCATATACTACCTAGCAATAGTCTTATATGCATTTTCCTTCAACAAACTAAAATCTGAATTTATCTCACAATGAAAATAAAACAAGCTCAACCAAACTCCCATGCCTGATTTTGCCTTATTTATTAATAAAATAAGTTTAAGAAATTGGATCAGGAAAAAACCTGATACAACTGAGAGCCATGTGATTTTTTTCTGACTTTTTTCACGAATCGATCAACTTTTTTGGGGTTGTTGCCAGAATTCATTGTATTATCTGGCTTAACCCAGCACAAACCACAATATGTTCCAATTGGCATCTCTCATTGACTTATACATGACCTTGATAGGTCTGAGATTGCAGATTTTCAGATTCGGGTTTTGCAGCATTTTGAAAAACAAAAAAAAATGTACTAGCTTGAATGCTGAACATACACAATTGAAACCTGGAAATTACAAAAAAAAATGATAGATCACTTTTTTCTTTTTTTGCTGCCAATTTCTCTAAATTTGCATCTTAGATAGCAGTAAAAAAAAAACCTCACACTCACAATAACTTTCTGTAGTACATCATCTCTAATCTGATCGTATTTAAAGTTTCGAGACACTTTTTTTTCTTGGGTTTTTAATTGCAATAAACTTCATTATGAACATTTTGAAAGCAATGAAGTTAAAAGCCATTCACATAGGTCATTTATGTGCTTCAGCAATGTAACAAACACAATTTATGAATGCAGTGGACGTGCTGTGGCATCAGGTGACTTTCAAGTTACATCAAATCCAAACAGGAAACTCGCCCTTTCAAATTGGAGACCTATAGTCTGGCAGTCTCATTAATCAACATCATAGGAAAGAAGATTAAATAAAAGAGAGGTGCAGTAGATATGTTTGGAAGGGGTTCTATCATCTCTTCTACAGTCATAGTTTTGAAATGGCATCAGAGGAATCTTTACTTAGCTTTTAGTTTGCTGTTTTAATGACTATATTGTTAGCCTGGAAAATGCCTCGGGTGAGAAGTAAACTACATATTCAATTTTGTATCCTTTTAGTGGATAATGTAGGTCAGTAAGTAAGCCTCTGGACGTCCTTAAAGCAAGGAACAGTGCCTTGTGGCCAAAGGAATCTGAGAGGTAAAGTGCTTTGCCAGAGCAAGATTTCTAATGAAGAATCAACAAATAAAAATTCCAGTTTGCAAACGTTCCCAGAATAATAGTGTGGCACCATTTTAAAGAGAATAAAGACAGAACATGACTTGTGTCCAGTGTCTTTAATCTTAGATAAAGGTACCACAGTTCCATCTCTTATATTATTTGTCATCTCAGGATTTCTACTCTTAATATCAAATGTTGGTTTGATGAGTGAGACCTTTGTGCCTATTACTGGAGTTAAGATAGGACATGTGCTCATGACTATATGAATATTACTGCCCAATACAGCTTTTGAATATGGTGCTGAATACCACCAGTAAAGAGTCACCAAATTTCATCATCTGGTTCTTCGCATGTAGGTTTTAAGGTAAAAATGATTCCCATTGAGAAATTGACCACTTCAATGTTCCTACTTATAGACTTAGGAATCACTGAAACAACCACACAGTTGCCAAAGAGTCTAGAAGTTTATAGCCGCCAAAATCTTGGTAAAATTGCTGTCCTCTGCCAACCCAATATTGTATCCTCCAGTGTAAAACCATATACAATCTAGAAAAACAAGCCACTGAATAAAGTCTCAAGCAAAGTGAAGCAAAATATTTATATATAGTGTAGTATTTCTATAATAAAACCATGTAGGATACATCTGTTTATGTGTAGTGACCCAACTGGTCGCTTTAGAGGACATATGGAACCCCTCTTTCCCAGTATATATTCACCTTTCACCAAGGATAATAGTTGCCTAAGAGTAACAATGTCAAAGCTGTAAGATTATCTCATGGCTTATCATGTGATTTGAGGTGCAAAAACCTTTCTCCTAATACACTTCAATATTTTTCACACCTTGCAATAAGATTTTTTAATTGAATTGCATCTCAAATGGAATCTTGTCCATGGCTTTTCAAGTGTTAAACCTTCTTATCACTGAACTGAACCTGTCCCTCTGTTTGAGATGGCCCTAACATGTAATACTTGAATGCAACTTTAAGGGAGTCTGATATGTATGAGAAAACCCTTTAGAGAGAGTCAATAAGTAAAGTCGTCTGGCTACACTACAGCTCCCTTGAGAGAATGGAACAAAGAATACTAGACATGAGATGGAAATGCAGAAGTCACTCAAGTCACTAAATTGTTAAAGAAGTGATCAGTTAATGAAAATTCTAGTAATGACTTTTTGGTCAAAATAAAAAAGTTTATTATTTGTGAATGAACAGAGTGGCTTTGATCAGAAGAACTTGACTAGCCTGCACAAAGTCCTGACCTGAACCCAAGTAAACATCTGTGGGATGGATCTGAATAGCAATTGTGCGCCAGATCTGATTCTTTTGTAGCACAACTTGGTTTTGGAATGAGATGTTGTATTTGCCATGTAATGTATCTATTAGGACTCTGGTTGAACTTGTTTCTATCACATCATTGTCATTGTTCAGATCGTCAGCTATTTGGAAACAACATACATAATATTTTTTATTTTATATAAACATATTAAAGTAATTAGATTTCTTAAATTTAAAAGAATGTATCTGAATACCTCCCATTAATGATTATAACTTATTTTTTTTTATAATATATTTGATACAACTTGTGTTTTGATGTAAAAAAGTTTTTTTGTGTCTACACTAAATTTGCTGTTGTAGTTACCAAGCAGAGATTTGCCAACATGAGAAAGCAAAGTAGTACAGTTGCAGAATAAGGAAAACACATTAAACAACTGTGTAAATTGTAAAACATCTGTAAACAGAGAAAACAGTAGGATACAGAGATATTTATTGCCGTACCATGCAATTTTTGGAAATAAGACTCAAAATAAGTATTTTCCAGCTTACAATAAAATCTGCAGTGCCAGTCGTTTCTCCTCAGTCATATTTGCTTGAATGTTTAAAGTCTAAAATTGTACTCTCAATGTAATATTAATCGTAGCTGCTGTTCTGTCTGGTGGGCTATGTGGAAACCCTGGTAAGGCCAGATATAGTGATGGGCGAATCTCCCGCGATTCGCTTCGCCTAGAGATTCGCGAATTTCGATTCGCTTCGCCTAGAGATTCGTGAATTTCGATTCGCTTCACCTAGAGATTCGCGAATTTCTAGAGAAATTCGCGAATCGGCGAAAAATTCGCGAAACGAGTCGCGGGACGATTTTGTCGCGCGTCGCGTCAACTTTGACGCGTTGCGTCGTTTTCGTCGCGTCGTTTTCGTCGCGCGTCGCGTCGTTTTCATCGCGTCAAAAACGACGCGACTGACGCGCGACTCGTTTTTCGGCAAAATTTCGCCACGTGAAATTTCGCTGGTGATTCGCGAATTTATTCGCCAGCGGCGAATCGTGGGAATTCACCGCAAATTCGACCTAGGCGAATAAATTCGCCCATCACTAGCCGGATACAATGTGGTCCCTTTTTTCTTATAGAAGACAATAGCCAGTCATTCCCTCACAAAGTCTCTCATGCACAGCCTGACTAGATCACATGCAGTTTTACCTCATTATAGGGGTTACCAACTCAAACTACCCAAAGAATAGACACAATCTTCCATGTTTTTTGCCACATGAAGACAGTGATCCATGTGTTCAGCAGAGCTGTATTCATGAGGGGATGGAAGGGGTGGTATATATTGTAGGTGTCCCTACTCCTGACCTCTAACTTGTCATTCAGATCAGCAATTTAGGGAGCACTGGTGGGCACAAACCGTGTAAGGATAGGGCAGCCTTCTACCCACCAGTACAGCATTCAGTAGTTTTATTCGGTGCAAGGTACAGTCAGACACCAGAAAAAAGTAATCTCTCAATGAGCATTCAGGGGGCACTTTTTTGATAATTATTAAATGCTCCATTATATTGCCAAATTGCATTTACTTGCTTTTTTTTTTAACACTACTGGATTTTCCATATGGAATAACCTCACCTCACAACATTTTGAAAACTCCCAATAATTATTTGAGAGACTTCCCAATTCAGTGATGACTAAACAACATGTTCAAAAACAACTAATCTGGTCAACTTATGTGCAACCAGCTTTGCACTATATACAATAGTGTCCTGTTTATCAGAAGCAAAGGGTTCACTGTGTTCCTTCTTTCTAGACAGTTGGCCTGATAGTTCATTGCGGGTGTGGAAATTGGCCATGATAGGACATGCATGTAAGTTTATAATTGTTAATCAGAATTTTCAGAAACCTTTGTCATCAGAGGCTTTTCACTGTACTAGCAAATTTACAGGAACATATGAGGGTACAGTGGCACTTTCAGACAGTTTTTTTACAAACATTATGCAGCCTGTGGCTATTGTTCACTTGTTTGCCATAATATGGAATTATGAATAATGAATTATACGGGTCTCCTAAGCAGGAGACAAATGATATTAATTTACATTCATTTTGCTACAATTCAAAATGCAGGCATTGTGTAAGCATCATCTGGTATATCATTTGAAGTACTGATACTTCAAATTATATCCCACTCACTGATGTAAGCAGAAAGCACCACTTCCAGATAAATCTGAAGCAAGCATTGTGCATAAGGATTACTGAAAATGCTTAATAGAACAACCTAGCCTTGGCATTGTCTTGTATTAAAATTAGTATAGGTTGAAAGGAGAGCATAATACTCCCCCTTTACAAAGAACTGGCAAGGCATTATCTAAAATATGCTGTTTTTGTCTACATTGTACAAAAGAACCAGGAGACCAGACATGAGTGACTAAGCTGATAAAACATGGTCTCATTTATGAAGAAAGACTGGCCAGTTTTTTCTTTGTTGTCTGGATCCCCAACAGTTTTTACAATACAGTGTGGGTCACAGGTAAAAAAGTGATCCCTGGTTTAGATTGATTTTTGTTATATCTTTAAAACAATAACACAAAAAACAAACACCACCATAGTTCTTGATTTTGGAGTAAAATAGAATATTATTCTTGCCTTAGTTAACTACAAGCTTTTAAGTGATGACTATTATAACTTTCCTAAGATTATTACTGCTGTGCTAATGGAAAATGTAATAGAAATCTCACTGGTGTAATACAAGTTAATGTAACAGTCAGACATTCTCATGGGAAATTTCATGGATTTTATAGACACTGAATTTCTAAAGTTATACTTTTATCTAATAACACTGGAAGTGAACGCTTACAATTGGAGAGCTTGAACTTGAGATCTTTTTATATTGCACAGACGTATTATTTATGTTGCTAAAACACTAGGATGGATATTGGCAGAAGAGACTAGAATTGGAGAATATTTAGATATAGGGAAAAAATTACATACAGTTACTTTGAACCATCTGGGCTTGTCACCCAAATCTCTGTAGGTTACTGTTTTATGAGCAAGGACCTCCAGTTAATATCAGACCCGGATGTTTAGAAACGTGGTCATTTGAAGCAAACAAGAAATTGTTAAACACCTGGAAATTGTATTCAAGATTTTTTCCGTTGCACAGACGTATTATTTATGTTGCAAAACCTGTGGCTAAAACACTGGGATAGATATTGGCAGAAGAGACTAGATTTGGAGAAATATTTAGGAAAA
>CM044441.1:146681239-146705641 GCA_024363595.1 Xenopus borealis
TTAACCTTTTGGATTTTGGAAAGTCATTTTATGTTCTTGTTCATCTACCAAGAAGAATATTCTCAGAGGAATTTAGCTGCAATCTGCCTGCAACTGCTCAACAATAACAATTTGTCAAATACCTTTATGCATCACTAAAGCACGGAAACATACAGAGGTCTCTGAGCCCCCATGGCACAACTGATTTATTTAACGGAACAAAAACTGCTAACGACAGGAATATCCACTGACTTTTATTATTTTTTTTGCATTCAATTTTTAATAAGATAAAAAGTGAAAGAACATCTTAAATATGTTATCCGCCTTAATAATATTTTCTATTAATCTATTTTAATACAGGTACGGTACTTGTTATCCAGACTGCTCTGGACCTGGCCTTTTCTGGATAAGGGATCTTTCTGTAATACCTTAAGTCTACTAGAAAATCATGTAAACATTAAATAAACCCAATAGACTGGTTTTGCCTCCAATAAGGACAAATTATATTTTAGTTAGGATCAAGGCACTGTTTTATTATTGCAGAAAAAAAGAAAATAATTGTAAAAAATTTGGATTATATGGATAAAATGGAGTCTATGGGAGATTAACTTTCCATAATTTGGAGCTTTCTGAATAATTGTTTTCTGGATAATGGATCATTATCATAATAAATTATTTTAGCATTTTAGTGAAGTGCTATCAAGTACACCCCAATGATTGTGACTGTTCTACAAGGGCATCTGCAGGCTGAGTTATACAAGGAACTCTTAGGGGCAGATTTATCAAGGGTCGAAGTAAAAATTTGAAGTGAAAAAATAAAAAAAATTTGATATTTTTGTGTACTTTGACTATCAAATATGCCAAATTTTGATTTGAATTTGAAAGATTGACTATTTGAATATCGAAATTTATAATGTACTATCTCTTTAAACATTCACCATCTAAAATCTGCTAAATTGCTGTTGATCTTATGGGGGACCTCCTAGAACCTATTTGGAGTAATTTGGTGAACTTTGAAAAATCTAAGTTTTTTTGGAAAAACTTCAAATTGAAGTAGATCAAATTTGATCTTACTTCGATTCGAACGATTCAAATACAGCCTATTCACCCACAGAAAAAGCTACAGTTTTTAAAATGAATTTCGGTCTTATTTTCTTCTAAGTTCAAACTCCCATTACTCTGAGATTCAACCATCTGCCCCTTAGTATCAGTCACATATTATAAGGGGATAACGTACCCAACTGTAAATACTAAGAATATTAGAAGTCGCTGATAAATTGCCCCCTGCAGGCGCTGGCTTACTCGCACCGGGAGCTCCCTCCCGATGCGAGTAAGCCAGCGCCTGCAGGGGGCAATTTTTTTTTTAAACTGCTAGAACCCCAAACTGGAATGCAGGCTCTATCAGCCCGCACCTTCGGTTTGGGGATTTTTTTCGCCCCATAGGTGCCCTTTAAGACACAAGGCTGAAAGTCATGTTCCAAGAGCTTTATTCAAAAACTGAACATGCCCTATTTTTAATATTCAGAAGAGTACATTGTGAATCATAATACATGAGCAGTAGCTTTGAAAATATTTTCCAGAATATTTATGAGTAATAAGAGTTTATGTGGATATTAAATAACCAGCTGGCCAGAAAACATTAGGCTTTCATACTTGTTATTGAATTATGAAAAAAACTCAGAACCACTCAGAACACAGGATTCAAATTAAATCTCAGGGAACAATTCAGAAATAAATGTTTACATCAGTGGACAATCCTTGTGAATTCCATTAGAACGAATCACAGTGGTTGCCCAAAATCCTTCCAAGATGATAATCTGCAATCAAGTCAACATCAACAGTGATCCCCAGCAACTGGTTGGGAATCCTTGATTTAAAATGCACTTGTGTCTAACATTCACCTAGTTTCTGCTCCTTATAAACTAAATCCAAAGCCCCCTATTTGTCTCTTTGTATGACTTCCCTTTGGTGATAATCTACATAACCTAGCCACCAACCAGACATCAGTACCTAATATCATTTTGTAGTCTTTATACTGCAGCCATCTCACATTGTGCATTCTTCTAGTTTCTACCACATCTCCTTCATGATTATAAAATCTACAATTCCCCGATTACCTTTTAGTAATGCTTTTTTCAATATGTATGCAATTCAAATAGCTTCTAAAAGTAAATGTTCTTGATAAAAAAGCAACATTTCAGTGGCAGGAGTATAAAGTTCTCATAAGCAATAGCAATAGTTTACATTATTTTTAGAATTCTCTCAAGCCAAACTTATCTATAACAGTTGAACAACTGAACTTTGAACTTTTCCAGGAATCTCTAAAAATGTGTGGTTTTATTATTTTTAAAAACTCGAAAACATTGAGATTTATTAAGTGTAAAATCCACAAAAACCAATGAAACAAAACTTTTCCAGGTAAAAATTATATAGGTCCTATAGAAGTCAATGGGAGCTGCACTGATCTTTTTCTAAATCAGTTCGGACTTTTTAGAATTGTCTGAACAACTCACATAGAGGTTTTCAGTATTCAGATTTTTTAGTAGACTGCAGTATAGTTTTCAGTTCATACTCTTTTTATTGCAAATTTAAGGGGCAGATTTACTAAATTCACATGAAGGATTCGAAGTTCGATCAAATTTTCAAAAAGATTCAAATTCGAATTTTCAAATGTTTTTGAAGACCACTTCGACCAGTGAATTTTGGAAATGCGATTGAATTGAATGATTCAAATGATTCGAATAAAAATCTATTAAAATATTCTACTATTTGACAGTCGAAGTACTACCCCTTTAAATTTTTATTCGACTGCCTAGTTCGCCAGATCAAAGCTACCAAATTGGGTTTCATTATTTTTGATTGAATAAAAAAATTTGATCGAATGATTAAAATAGTTTGAATCCATCGTTTCGAACAATTTTATCGATCAATCAAATTTTTACTATTAAATTGTTCGACCAATCGAATTGCAGTAAAATCCTTTGGAATTGAAGGATTTTCCTTCCCAAACTATTCCCATCTATTCCCATAGTTGAATTTGAGGGTTTTTTAACCCTCAAATTCGACCCTTAGAAAATCCCCCTTTCAAAAACTTAAAAACCACTAAAATCTGACCTTTAATAAATAGGTCCTTTTAAGTCAATGGGTTCAATTAATTTCAGTGATAAAACGTTATCTCATGGTTTATCACTTGAAAACTCATGGACGAGATTCAATTAGAGGAGAAAAACTTAAATTTTTTCCTATAGACTTCATATGATAAACTGTGAAATAAGTTTTTCTGAAATCAATTGCATCTCAAATTTAATCTAACCCATGACTTTCACATGATAAAGCTTTTCCCTCACTGAATTGAATCTGGCCCTATAAACGATACAAAATGTTTTTCTTGATAAAGTAAATCATATGGTGACTTCTTCTAGGGCTGCACCTAATCCATAACTTTTTGATTTGGCCAAATAACATATCTTGGATTTGGTATATATAAGTAATAAATTTATATGTGTACAGGGAAATAATGCTGAGTCCTTACGCTTTTCACAATATTTATATAAGAATAAATTGAAAATGACCATAAATAAAATTAAAGAGACAACACATATTTTGTGTACTTACCTACGTTTCCTGTATGTCATTATCGTCAGTCCTATTCCCCGGGATGTTTATTACCTGCTCCCTGATAAGGAAAAAAAAATGCTGTTTAGTAACAGTGAACACTCCAGTATTGCTGTTCAAATGTATTCTAAAATGAAATGCAAAACAAATTAAATGACGTTAGCTTGTAACCTTTAAATTTGTTAAGTACTTAAATTTATCGAAAAAAAATTACAAACTGCTAGTTATGAAATTTTACAGATGGTTTTAAATTGAATTCTAAGGCTTTTTAAATAATGTTAAAAAATTAAAATAAAAATGTTTAAATTTGTAATTTAGGGGCCTTGTGAATTCAAAAATGAAATGTCTTTATTTGTATCCCAACTGCTTTTATTATTGCTATTAATAAACTTAAGGAATATTAAAATCTTATTTGATTTATTTACCTTTGCAAATGATGATCGTTTTAAGGGTTACACATCCTCTGCCACTGATGAAAGCGACCTCAATTAGTCAGAGAGTCTTTAAAACCTTTGTGCTAACTGCGCCCACCACGGTACGGAGTTCTCATTAAGGAACCAAAATTCTTATATATTCCAAAGTGGCACTAGTGAAAAAATGCTCAACAAAATCAAACTAGTCACATTTTATTGCCAGCGAATTCAGTCTAGTTTAAAACAATTTTAAGTACATTATTTGGTTTGCAGTGTTAATTGCGATACCATTTGGATACTTTATCCAGCATTTAAACCTACGGTAAGCAAGGAAACGTAGAGTAGATTTAAGTTTATACCAATTTTTAAAAAGAAACTGCACAATGTTTAATGTAAACCTTTTATGAATATCAACGTTAAGAATATTTTTTCCTGTTTACTACTATTTATAACTTTTTTAAAAATAATGCATAAAATTACTGTTTCACACACAATGCGTTTAATTTCAAAAGTTTATTTAGTATTAAGCAACAGTAAATTTTGCTCAACACTACAATACATTTCATGACTTGTTACAAAAAGATACCACGTTAGTTGCATTTGTAGTTTTCTCCTTATGCAGTTTTACAAGAGAAATGTAGCAAATGAAATAAAAATATTACGCTTATGTTAAATGAATGGATTAACAGATTTAGGAAATCTAAACTTGTTTAACACTAGTTAATCAAAGTTAAGTTCATCCTTTTGACCACCTATTTTCAAATACAGACTAAAAATAACAATGTCATATTACAATTGTTTGTTTGTTTTTTTTTTCATTTGGTCTTTCAAAAAGAAAAAAAAAAAGAGTTGGTTCAGTCCATCCACTTAAATTAGCACGTTTTAATATAAAGGGAGTGTTCATAGAAAAAAATTACTTTGAACAGTATACAGGGCTGGAGGAGACTTGATAATTCACAACGTCAGACTGTACAATCAGTATCTTGCATATGGCTGGTCTCTGTAGGTTCCTTTGCATGCTCTTGCAGGTGGTGCTTTGTGCCTCGAGTTAGCCCAATCTTCTTGCCCTAATAATAAAAAAAAGCAATGGCTGTAATCTAACTGTACAGTATGTCAACTAAGGGGTACTAGTTTATTTAAGTCAAAGATTGCCTCTTTCGAACTATTCTGGTTTCTTACCAAGAACAATTTAGGGATGCATTATTTATTCAAAAATAAATGTAATTATTTCTGTATTAATCTAAGATAAAAAGATAAACTATAAAGTACACACAATAAACACAGTGTCCATCTATTCTAAATGTAATTCTTACATTTTATTGCCAGCAGAAAAAAAACTAATTTAATTTAATTAAATTGTTTGAAAAAAATTGATAACACTGAAATTGCATCCTTACATTTATTGCAAAAGACTCTGCAAAAAAAATGTTTAAACTTGAATTTTCAAATACAGTGTAGCTTGAAAATAATAATAATACTTCTCATTGACTTATACAGTAGCTCAATTTTCTAACTGCATTCAAAATTCTAAAAGTTTAGCAAATTAAAAAAATGTATCTTCAAAAATTTAAATCACGGGAGATATACAATTTGAATTTAAAGCTCTCTGACATCCTACAAAAGATCAGATTCTGCTTGTAATATTCTTGGTGTTTGTATATGGTTATTTACAAAATCATCATAATTCAACCCTCTTGCTTCATGTGTAGTTGGATATTTACTAGCAAATAGTGATGGGCGAATCTGGCCTGTTTCACTTTCCTGAAAATTTGCCAAACACCAAAAATTCACAGAAATGCATTGAAGTCTATGGGCAACAATTTCTATTTGACACGCAACAAATTGAGTGTGGTTAATTTTTTTCACTCATTAGGGTCTATGGGTGTCATTTTTGGGCCAAACTTGGATAAAAATTTTACTCATCACTACTGGCAAGCAGACCAAATGGTATGCCTATTTCGCCATCTTAGTATCTTTTGTTAGGTTAAGTTATCCAATTAAATCACAGTTCACAGCTGATAAAATTGTACATATTTTAGCTGGCGGCTTGGGGGTGAGAAGTTGGTCAAGTACCCAATGTATATAATTTTAAACACAGAAATGTTGTAGAAGAACAATAAGAGAGTCTAGACTTGAGGGGAATATTTTAAAATGTGCATTTTTGGACTTTACTAAAATATGAATTATTAAACTTTTGCAATAATAGAATGTAGATAAATAGAAGGGTAATATATTAGATACATGTATGAAAGTCTCTTTATATTTCTTAAACATAAGCTTCACATGGCCATCGTAGCATTCAGGTGAACATTCCAGTACATCTCTGTAACGTGCTGCCTAAGATGTTGACACAACATAAAATAATATCAAAACCTACAATATTATCACTCTTTTTTCTTATAGTATAGAAGAGCTGGGATACTCACCATAGGAATCTTCCCCAAGCCCATGTCCATAATCATAGTAATCTGCTGTACTGTAAAACAGAAACAAAAACATGAATATAAAATACAATCTTTCTCATAAAAAGGTTTTTATTTCATAGAATAGTTTTTAGTGTTTTTGGCATGATTTTTAAGTCACAGAATCTAAGAATAAAATCTGATTTAAAAAAAAAAGAAATTAATCAGTAGAAAATTACTATAAACATGTAAATGGATTTGGTTGTACCACCAGAAGCAATAAAGTGAAGAGATAACTTTTACTGTGTTTCAGAATGTTCTGTTTTTATCAACTGGTCTTCATTAATGATGGGAGAATCTGAAAAATTGTGCGACAAATTTTTGATGTGCAACAAATTTTTTCACCCATTACAGTCTATCCACATCATTTTCTTTGCAAAAAGTTTTGCTCATAGGTAGTCTACACTCCTTATTTTTTATTGTTTTTGACTCTTTTTCTAACGCCTCATGTTTTATTAGTTATTACTCTTCTATTTATCTCCAACCTCCCAATCTAACCCCTGTCTGTCTGTAAACTGGATCCTGGTAAGCATATAGATCTATAGAAATTCCAAATTGGAGAGCTGCTGAATGAAAAACTAAATATTTTGGAAAACACAAAAAACTGAAAAAAAATCTAATAGAAAGATATTTATAAAGTTCTGTGAAATAAAACAGTATTGACATAAACCAAACATTGCATTATAATGGCATAGTAGTATTTAGTGGAGTAATTTGGGGTAGGTGACAAAGGGATAAGCCTGGTGGGAGGGGTGCAAATGGAGGGAAGCAACTAAATGAGAAGTGAACTGTGTAGACTGCTGTATTGGGTGGTATCAGGGGCATGTATGTAGTATAGTGATGGGGTAAAATAACAGTTCTGGACTTTTATATGGATGGATCAATGGCTACCGCAAATAATGTTTTGAGCTATCATAAGGGTTAGTTTGACGAAATGCCAGAAAATATGTTGGACTCTTTTGGGGTAAGTATTTTATAAGAGTTCATTATATTGTCAGCTATCTGAAGCAGAGAAAACTAGAAATTCAGTACAGGCATGGGATCCATTATCCAGAAAGTTCTGTATTATGGAAAGGCCATCTCCTATGGACATTTCCTATATCCAAACAATCCAGATTTTTAAAAATGATTTACTTTTTCTCTTTAATAATAAAACAGTAGCTTGTACTTGATCCCAACAAAGATATACTTAATCCTCATTGTAAGCAAAATCAGCCTATTGGGTTTATTTAATGTCTAAATAATTTCCTTGTAGACTTAAGGTATGAACATCCAAATTATGGAAAACGCTATAATCCAGAATATCCTACTGTAGGTCCCAAACATTTTGGATAACAGGTGACTTACTTGTATAGAAATAGAGGCAAAAAATCTTTCAATGCCTGAGAATTGTTTATTTCAAGAGATCAAGGACATTAGCTACTAGGCATAACTGATTTGCATTTAAGAGGTCCATGATAGGCAAACGTGATCTTTGCTTTGTTTTTTGAGTAAAGAAAAACAACAGCTATAGGATTCTCTGTTTATCGACATGGATGAAAGATCACAGTACACATATTACAGTATCACACATATACCACTTCTATTGTCTATAGAAAAGGAACCATTGTAGCCAGGGATTTCTGCAAAGATGTAACACCCCAGGGTATTAATAGTGTAATTCAGTTCTAGAGTGCAGAGACATTTGTTGAAAGATGGTAGTGCCTCTAGCATTATACAGTAAGTCACAAAGGACAGTTACTGCCATGAACCGAAACAAGAGATAAATATACCAGGGATAGATAGACTTCTGAGAAGATTCAGAACAGCATTCCAATAAAATGTAGTATTCTACCTTAATTAACCTGATTAGCACAACTTTATCCATAGCACACTCTTGGATTACTCAAGACAAGCCCTTAGAGAAAAAATTATAAAAAAAACAGTCAGTTAACTCAGATCAGGTTAAAAGCATGAAAATATCAAGAGGAATGTGGAAGAACTGTTGAGTTTCCACTTAACCAGCAGGAGACCAAAAGGCCTATTGTATATTCATATTCTCTTTCAAACATATACTGAGTATGTGACATGTTTCTGACAGCCAGGAAAATTATTGACCCTCTGGATTCTCCAGTTTAATATTTTGTATAAATGCCCATTGGTGTATGTGTATGACCACCCCATGGATAGCAGAGTAAGACATTTTATTGATTCCCATGTGTCCATTTCACACATATGACAATATATTTTCTCTCAAGAGTTATTTTAAGTTGGCCTCATGTTATTTTAAGGTTTGATGGTGACAAGTGAAATTGACACTTGGTAGGAATGTACTGAATTCTATCAAGCTTGAAGATTACTGCACCTGAGCCCCAATTTCATTCCTATTAAGCCTGTCAGAATCCCAAAACACATGCTTAAAAGGTGTGCAAAAGCACAAAAATTCATTTGATTTTGTATTAGAGATGCCAAAAACTCCTCTGAGATGAGTGTCATTTCCAGATCTCACCCTGTCAGACGGCCAGAGAGCTCAGAGAGGCACAAGTGAGCAGCTGAAAACTATCTCATATTAAATATTTGCCACCATTAACAGGTTCATTAACGGAGTAGGCTTCCTGTTTCCAACAAGATACAGGCGATAATTATCAACTATATTTAGCCACTAATACTTGCATTTCTTTATTTTACTAAGAGCTACACTGGATGAAAGATATTTGATAACATTATGTTGGGCAGGGCCATACAGTAAAATGTGGGGGAGGAATTTTGGGAGTTTTAACTTGATCCCAACTGGTTATGTTATTTGAAAGAGTGAAGAAGTAAGTAAGGAAGTAATGTTTTCATCAATGTTACATCAGTATTCTAGGTATTTAGTCTGAGAACACAAGTTCTCTTCTTGGTATATGAGGTAGACAAATATATGATGGTACCAATAATGAAAGTTCACCAGCAGAGAGATACTGTACCATCTAGTGACCTGGATTCCTTTCAGTGGAAGCATCTTAGGCTTCCTGAGCCACTTTCCAGCTGACCTTTCACTTTAAGCAAATTATCACCCAGGAGTGCTACCTCCAGTCCAGTTGCTTACCAACTTCTTGGATTTTTCTCCCAGTGGCATCAAAGCAGGTGCTTATTTTTTTTATTACTGGCTTTGTTTGCATACAAATCAGGTGTACTGCCAAACAGACCCTCCTATATGCTCCCAGTTCACATATGGGCTACCAAATAGCCAATCACAACCCAAATAATCTTTTTAATGTGTTACTCATCAGTTGAATTTAGCACACAAATTTGAATGTGGCTCGCAATTGGTGACTACTGTTCCAATCTATCAACCCTTGTTAAAGTTATCATGCTAAGATATGCTGATTCCTGCCTTATACCCTTTTGGTGAACTTAGACATTAGCTGTAACTAACTAAAACCTCATTTCAAAATTTTAATAAGGGTCAGAAATTGTCTTTATTGGGGTTTTCTGCTCCCAGGCTCCATTGTAACATTGACTTCTGGTAACAGGTGGAGTCAAAGGAAGAAGAGTTGTGTTCTCCCTGCTAATAAATACACTAAAGGTAGGTACTATTTTTAATACCCTTGGTTAGACACTGAACATATGAGTAGGGGTACACCTGTGTGGTTGAGATGGTATGTGTTGGCAATGGCAAATAGTTAACTGGTACACATCACAACTGAACACATTATTATATAAGAAAGCAGACATACTGTATGATGCATTCACAGCTCAGTAGTATGTTAAATATTTTGACTATTTATTGAACACACTGAAATGGAAGCAGATGCTGGAGAACCCACTTAGTTGGACCACCAAGACTATCAAATAAACCAAGGGAGATATATCCTTGTATCCCTTTGTATCAGTACAACGTCTTACATCAAATACTTCTTGTATTACAAATGAGAACAACTGGTGTACGTAACACGTCACAAGCTGCTCTAGAGGGTTCCTCTGTCATATAAAGCTGAACCATCAGTATTGCTGCAAACTGCAGTGTCACCAGTGACAGATGGAGATAGATGTATGCAATGAAGACAGAGGCTTGTAAAGTACATTCCGCTTCACTGAAGAAACAAGCAGGCTGTGTGTAGTGCATTTGCTACAGAGGACAGTTTTCTAGGTTTCTAGATTAAACCAAGTTGCCTGGGTTTCCTAGTGTCCATATAAATAATCTTGTCAAGGCAAGAGAGTCTACACTAAATTTCTAGGAGATTGCACCTTTTCTAGGAGATTGCACACAGTTTTGTGTTTTGCACTTATGCTTGTGATGGTAAATAAGCCATATATTTTTGACCAATTTAAACGGCCTGCTAAGGTATTGAAGTACACTATGAAGCGAGAAAAAGATGTTGAAAAACAAGACACTTATTTGAGAAAACTGTCCTAAAACTGGTCATGTCTGGAATGTGCTACCCATAAATCAATCCAAACAACCTGCTAAAAAATTTTTACAACTGGAAAAGATGAATACAGGTCTAGAGTACCAAGCTGCTTGCATACTGTAGTAATAATGGTGGAGCCAAAAATACCTTTCAGTGGCCAAGACCACTGGTGATCCAGGGGTCATCTCAGTGGCAGCAGTACCAAGTGTTCCTATGACTGACCCTTATACCTACTCTGGCTCATAAACCAAGGGTGGTGGGAGTTATCTGCAAGTGCAAAAAGAGCTCTTGCATTGTCCTGTATTGACAAATACAACCTCACAGTGGGATCACATATAACTTAGCCCTAGGCTAGATATTTGCCAATTCTGCAGAAGTATAACCTGAGTCCTCGTCCAGACTCATAGTAGATTGTCCAAAGTTATAATAGCACCAACATGCTGCAATCAATTGCGGCCAGTCAAATGGGCCATAGTTATTTGGAATATAGCCCCCAGTTCCAGAGGCACAAATCATCTAAAGAGTTAATCATAGTAGATTGTGCCCCATTCTCACATATAGGGGCAAATTCACTATGTTGGCTTTGCTAACATTCGTCGCACTTCGCCAGGTGAATTTTCGCCAGCACTACGCAAATTCATTAAGATGCAAATTTGCACTCAGGGCGGCGAACGTTAGCGAAGTAGCGCTACTGTTCGTTCGCCAGGCAAAGCGCAGTTACACTACCGAAGCGTTAGACGCTTCACGCTACTTTGTGACTGCATATGGCAGAGAGATGCACAGAGATACAGTATATATATATATATATAATGTTGTGTTTTGTTCTATGAAAAGGTCATGCTTCTGTTTAAATGAAAGAACTATAAAAACTATAAAAACCTTATTAAGAAGATTACAACTAATTCCACAGCACTACTTAGATACATGCCATATAAGTTCCGAATCATTAGTCCACTAAAACATATGCTCCAAAACAAAGTTAAGATGAGTAAACAAAATTCCCGATCATTAACAAGATGAAAAATCAACTGTGGGCTCATTTGGTGCCTTGCAACCTTGCACAGTGCAATACATTCTCTTGACAGGACTCTTTCTCTGACACGTTAAGGCTGCAGCATCTGTCAGTGCAATGAATGGCCGATCATAAGTACCTCTGCAGTTGTTCACTGCCATTAAGCAGATGGCAGTGCCAAAGCCAAATGATGTAGTTCAGCTCCCCAGTGAGATTTTCTTCCGTATAGTGTAGGTATTTCCAAGCCGACTTTTATAAATCTTGGGCATTCTAGAGGACGGGGAAACGTGAGCTGACAAACAAAGCTCTGCTCTTCTGCATGTTTACCTATCTGGGGGTGTACATTAGACAGATGTCACACCAATATATGGTAGGCTTCTGCTTGTATAATCCTACAGATTTAAACCCAGAGAAAATGAAATGTTCTGCAACATTACAATATATGCAGGAAATTGGCAGAAGCAATTATCTAGCATGCTTCCCATTAACAATGTAAAAATGATAAACGAAGAAGAATTTCATCTAAAACTTATTAAGACGTAGCATACTTCAAAGTACCTTACTGTGCATGTTATAATAGAAATAAGATTCACTTAACTGCACAATGATATAAAAGGCAAGACCTTATTGGTTATTATGGGTAGTGATGGGTGAATCGGACCCATTTTGGTTTGCTGAAATTTTGTAACGGCAAAAATTCACCGAAATTCATGGGTGTCATTTTCGCAAATTGTTGAAAAATTTTGCTCATCACTAGTTATGAGTAATACATAAAAAATGTTAATACATGGGCAACGCAATGTTCAGCAAAAGTAATGACTTCTTATTGTCAATACCCAGTTGCATTAACAGGGATTATTAGCAATTTACTGAAGAAGAACCTCAGATGAGAAGTGACTTACTCAAGTCCAGTTGCTTTTGACTTAGATACTACTAGATCAGGGATTCCCATCCAGGCTTACTTGGTTGCCCACCAACCCCTTGGATGTTGCCACCTGTTGGCCTCAAAACAGGTGCTTATCTTTTAATTCTTGGCTTGGAGGCAAGTTTTGATTGCATAAAACCAGGTGTACTGCCAAACAGAGTCTCCTGTAGACTGTCAGTCCAAATAGGGGGCTGCCAGATACCCAATCACAGCCCGTATTTAGCACCTCCCACAAATATTTTTCATGCTTGTCTTGCTTCCCAACTCTTTTTACATTTGAATGTAACCTATTAATCTATAAACACAACACAAGAAGCTAATTCAAGAACTTGGTACAAGATGCATTTTGACCACCACAGTGCACTACTAGAGAAGCTGTGACAAGAGATTTTCGGGCATGTGTCAAAAGTCTGTGGGACAGTAAAGTAGATGGGATGAACTTCTCACTATTCAAATACAGGGATTGATGGTGGTGGTATAAATGGGCATCTAAGTCCAACAGAAAACAGAGAGGTATAATTAAGAGATGCAAATTTGAACAATAATAACTCTAGATGAGCTTCATCATCACAATTGTAATAACTCTACCAACAATACAGCAGAAATGTAACACATACTGGCACCCACATCCACTGCTTTGTGCCCACCATAGGAGAAGAGATACTTTGGGATCTTCTACCTACAGTATTTGATTGTATGCAGTTCAGGCCAAAAGTGAACACAACATGGGAGTAATGGTTCTCATTACACAGGAGTCCCCTGGTGTCCTTGCACTTGAATACAGGGCATAAGTAAAAGACCTTGCCCTGGGGGCTACCTAGTCTAGCTAAGGGTCATATGCATGCAGTCCTGCATACAAAAAGAGGTCCATCTTTTCTAATGTACTGTAGAAATGTAAAGAGTTGCACCTTAGAGTTTAAGAACTTTAAGAAGTGCAAAGTGCAAAAAGTACATGGACCAAAGCTCTACAATCTGAAGGGTACATTCATTGAAGTTTTCTTTAAAAGGGCTTTGGATATGTGTCATTGCTTAATGGAAATTTATGCTGATGACGGGGGTTTCGTTCATGCTAAAGATCAAAGCCTACACACAATAAGACAAATGCAAGTATAAAAGGAATGAGAACAAGACACGGCCTGCAGCACATTTACACATTCACCCACAAGGCAACACTTAGCATCTATTTTCTGGCTCAAATGTGCTCGGTGCTTCATTTACACCATGGAAGGCAACATTTCCAAAGTCTCACAGCCTCGCAGGGAAGAATGGGTTGTTTCACAGATGTAGGGTCTGAAACAGAGGGACCATAAAATTAAAATAGATTTTCTTTTGAGAATAAATCTCGCTCGGTTCTGTTGCAAGATACAGCAACGCTGAGCCGTGATTATGGATTTTCAATTCTCCGCCAATAAAATAAGCAATCTGCAGTCACCAGATAAAAGTGTTGTGCTTAGAAATAAAGCCGCTCGCTGCAGATGTTGCTCGCATGGGCGGCTGTTGCTACAACAGGGAGGTCAAAGTCATGGCCCTACAAATGTAAACGTCACCGGTTCCAGCCTCCCCCAAGAACGATCTATGGCCTTCCAAACAGCTGCAAGGCAGAGGGTTTAACAAGTCCATCAGCTGGAATTGGCAGCCATCATACCAACTCCCAGTGATCGGATGTTGGCAGGGGTGCAGCCTGTCTCCACTGGGCATTAAACTATTGTCTGTACAGCACTTCTAGTGTGGGGTCTGAAGGTTACAAAAAGCTGTTTAACACATTTGGAATGTTTTAAGATGATATACAAGTGTGAAAGAATAGTGCTCCTTATATGTGTCAGTGGATAAAGCAAAATAGCGATATCTTTATGAATGGCTAAATTTGGCACAAAGCACTAAAATGCTGAGAACTGTACAGACATATGTAGTTATATAAAATGTAAGTAGCACTATGGGAAATGCACACAACTTATTTGAAAAGAACGTATACTGTATGTGAGATCTGGGATTGTTTTGCATCTAGTGATAGATTGGAAATTAAAGTTAAATGCAATCCACAGTGTCAGAGAGCACTGTCCATACAACCTGCCATAGTGCACAATATGGAGGAGGGGGAACAACAAAATAATGCAACTCCCCTTATGATGAAATCACTGACAAACTCATAGAGCACTATAGTCATGGGACAAATGCAGGCAATTTGTCCTGGAGGATTGCACCTGTTTTTTTTTTTTTTTTTTAATTTGCACAATGCCTTATAAGTAGTAAAAATCAACTGGGATAGTGATGTGCAGGCTGGGCCAAGACCAGGTCTGACAAGTTTGGGATGGACATTTTAAGTGAGTGTCAGTCAGGTAATTGGACAAACTCTGCCCACTGCTTGCCTCCAACCCTCTGCTGACATCAGACCGGAGTGCAGGGTTGACACCTTTTTACTTTCATAAGTCCAGGAAGGGGCTGGGTGGGTGATAGGAGGAAAGGCTGGTGACATAAGAGGGAGGGGTTAGTGACATCAGAAGGCAGATAATGGGTGGTATTACCATGCACCATTTGGTGATTGGTCATTTGACGTGTCATTCAAGGAGAGTCCTGTCTGGATTTCTGGGTCAAAACCAGACAGGTGAAAACCTTTATGGTGGAAATCCTAAATGGGTGGTTGGGTGCTGGTGCATAAATAATGATGACTCTCTAGATCAGGTGGAGTCAGAGGGTGTGTTAGACCTGTGAGTTTATAATTAAGCAGTGCAGGTATGAAATAGATAAGGGATGATTTAGGAATGCAGTACAGTGTGCAAAAGTGCCACGTTCTGAAACAAACTGCCATTTTTTTTACCCACAATGCAGTAGATTTTAACAAAATATGAGTGTTATAGTGGAGGACTGCTAAGACGTTTCCACTGCAACTTGCGTGGTATGTATCCTCACCAATTAGTGGGATTGTGGCAAATTGCACACAAGTTGCAGGAAGTGTGTCTTACTACATTTGTAATTTTCAGCGGGAATTTAGTCAGTAATGGCATCATTTATGGCTATGCCAAAGTCTCTAAATAAACTTTGTAAATACAATCAGCAGTTCCAGCCTTCCATTGTGTCCATGTGTGTGTAACTAACCACAATCCATGATGCAGGCTGAAGGGGCGCATTGGTGCTTGTTGTATACAGGATCAGTGCAATGTTTTAATGCCTCACTTGCCTTCAAAAAACGATCCCTTTAAAATTCACTTCATTAAAAAAAAATTCAAAAAGCATACAAAGTATCCTGAAGACGTATAACGGAGGGTTTCCCCTTACCTTTGTCCTTGTGAGTTATAGTTATTGTCGTACGAGTCGTAACTCTGTTCATCATAAGCCGTGCCATAACCGTCGTCGTAATCCTAAAAAAAGGAACGTTGCAACAAATTAGCCATTTATCTGTACAGAGCACACCTTCTTCTTGAAGGGCAATAAAGAGCAGCTAGAGTCTATCAGTGATGGTCCCACCAAGCCTGTATATTAAACTTCAGTCAATGAAATTCATTTTATGGCAACAATGGGCTAAGGGAAGACATAAGTAGAACTAAATCATTAAGAGCACCCTCTGGCAGTCATGTATAGAGGGCATGAAGGCCATATAAGAAGTGATACAAAGACTGGAAGTTGAGTTATGAGACTGGTCAGATCAGACACCACATAACTTGCTGTAATTTATTTTTAACCAAATTAGTTTCACCTCTATCACTGAATATCTGCTACTGATTCTTCCATCTGGACAGGTGAAGACAATCTGTCCAAGTCACGTCATATGATGCACCCAAATGTATCTCACACGTCAACCTCAAAGTGTGATGATATGGGCAAGGATACCCTACCATATTGGTGCATGCATGGTTACCTGAGACTCATCTGAAGTTCTACAATCCAACATTCACTAGATCCATTAATTCAATCAATGAATCCATTAATTAAAAAACGCCTATAGCTAGCTAGCTGACTTCTAGATCTATCTTTTGTCAGAACCTGTCCCATAAAACATATGGCTGGATCAATTATCCTTTGTTTCAGAGACTCATTTACATTTAAATGCACTGCCGTCTGCAGATGTATGTAGTACATGTAAAATAACTGACTTTACTGCCTATATTTATTATTCTTTCCATTCATGCCTAGGGCAGAATAAGTATCTATCATTATAATCTTGCTGTATTTCACTGGGCTGATCATGATTGCTAAACTGTGTCATAAATAAATTCAAAGGTATAAGTTATATAAGGGAACCCAACTCAACCTGCTATCGTCACTGCAGTCATTTTTAGCACTTTTTTCCATATTGCATCACCTAGAGAATGTTTCAGTCCCACTGCCCTGTATCTGGTAACAAAGAAAAGCTTCAATAGATCCAGTGATGGAGACTTTAAAGTCGGAAAAACTGACCCGGCCCCTGTAACTACAGTATAAACAAACATACCTTGCAAAATGAATGTCATTGTGTTGCAATTCATATATTTTACTTGGCTTAGGGGCCATACTGTGTATCCGCAATAGAAAAGTTACAATACAAGGCTAATTCGGAATTAATTCAGATTCACAATACATGGTGGCATTCTGCATAGGCCCTATAGCATTAGCTTATGTAGCAGATGAAGCACATTTTCTGATTAATGATTTGTGATGACCCCTAAACTTTCAAACAGCAGCCCAGAGCCCACTGAGCATGTTCAGTGCCACTGGTACACAAAAAAATAATCTAACAAGATCCAAGATGGGGAGCTACTGGGAAAAACTTTGAAGGCCGTTTAGCAGACACCCAATTGATAGACTAGGTGCCAAGCAACAGTGTAGCCTACAGGGACTACTACCAAAATAATCATTTATTTATCAAGAACCTGTAGATTCTTCAGCTAAGTCAGCAAAGCTTAATAGAAATTTTATAGGGAACAACTATTTTGTAATACACAGGGTGGCTGACCCGATATGCTTGAGTGAATAGAGTTCTAAAGAAAAGTGGACAATGCCAGACTGTTAGTGAACTACATAACAATGATTGATGCATGGGCTTTCCCTGGGCAGACTATAGTCTTTATTCTGCTGCCATTTACTATAAGATATAAGGTGGGCACATAAGGGGAAAGATCCACTTGCTTGGCAGCCTTGTCAAACATGCAAATATCTCCCCTGATATGCCCACCTAAGGTGGACGATATTGGCCTGATTGTTGGCCCATTGGAGTGAGGACTTTTAGCAAGATATCGGTTGAGTGGGCCCATTGGAGGTCCCCATACCTCCTGATTGGGGCCTTTTAGACTGGTTCAGCAGTGTATTTGCATATCTATGGTCACCTTATGTCAGCAAGCTAGATCTTTGCCCTTATCAACCTATCCTGCCTAAGTTAAAGTAGACAGGAGGCCACCTGAAGGACAATGAGGATGGGATTTCTGGACAATGTCTATTTTGGTCTTGGAAACATAAGGTAATTTAGGGTCAAATTTGAAGAGAAAACTAATTAGCTGTCCTATATATTCCTGGAAATAAGGTTGAATGGCTGTTACTCTAGTGTATTCATATAACCTTGTTAAAAACTGGGGGCCCTGAACAACTGTTAGACCTGAGATTCACTACAGAGAACTATACAATTCTAATGAATTGCTACAAACACAATTACATTACAATAACAAATGGAAAATGCCTACTAGCCATTCATCTATTTAAATATCCATCCATCAATGCCGCTCAGTCCAGAACATTTGATTGGCTACTTCCTTTAGGCGTTTAATTAATCTGCCGCTAACACCCAAGCGTGATGAAAGACCCAGATTCATATACATTTACCCTGATTCTATTTTGTAGCACTTGGTGCTCCCCCAAGTAGAGATGTAGAGGTTGAAAAGGTGCCGGTTGCAATGATGACAACCAATGGGTAATAATGGCTATAACCAAGGGCCCCAGGGCTCATATTATTAAATCACTGATGTGCCTAGGCAATGCTTTGTGACAATGGGATAACCCTTCTACTGGCTGCACTGATTTCCAATACTAACTGCACAAACCAAAAGCATGTTGCCACTGGGGACAGGCTCCTGACAGCCCATATAACATCTCAGCTGAACCCTGTTTTATTACATTCGGCACAGCAGAAATACACTTGACTGTGACAAATGGCCTGACAGCATTGTTACTAACCTTCTCGGGGAGGCACTAACACACAGGGATTACTGCTGATCACCATTGTGTTCCCAGTAGACCCACTGGCTCTTAATCTACTAACCATTTCTATTCAAATACATTAAGGTTTCCTTGAGAAATTATATTCAATAAAAGCAGGTCTGCTGGGAATTGGCCACCCCACAATATCCCAATTATTTGAATGGGATCTGTTATCTAGAAACTCGTTATAAAGAAACCTCTGAATTATGGGAAGGCCATCTCCTATAGTATCTTCCTATGATATTTTTAAAAATGATTTCCTTTTTCTGTGTAATAATAAAACAGTAGCTTATGTTTGATCCCATCTAAGATTTAATTAATCCTTATCGGAAGCAAAACCAGTTTATTGAGTGTATTTACTGTTTTAATGATTTTCAGGTAGACTTAAGGTATGGAGAAAAAATTCTTGAGGGAGGGAGACTTGACTGGGTTTGGAAGGGTCAGAGAGTTAATAGATTCCTTTTTTTTTGTAAGATTAAGATAATCTTGGGTACTGGGGAATGTAAGGTGCTGGAAGTTGAAGCAGAGGTTATGAGAAAGGGAGGGCTCTTTTCTTACTTTGAGCAAGGTCCCATTTCCTTAGATCAGCCTGCAATGGGTTTTAAGTGGGAATAGTCTAGGGGTATTAGGGGTATATTGCCCAAGGGAAAGCATATGGGTATCAATGCTGAGTCAGTGGTCCCCTCAGGGGTAGGGCCTTGAGAAACAGTTGTGCTATTGGTTTTACTGCCTTCACTTGCCCCTTATGCAGCTACAAAAAAACTTGCATCATCTAAATCTCATTAATGAAATATAATTGCAGGTATTTGACCTGTTATACAGACTGCTCAGGACCTGGGGTTTTTTGGATAAGGGGTCTTTCTGTAATTTGTATCTTTGCACCTTTGTAAAAATAAATAAATAAACCCAAAAGGCTGGTTTTGCTTCCAATAAGGATTAATTATATCTTAGCTGGGATCAAGTACAATCTACTGTTTTATTATTACAGAGAAAATAATTATATTTGGAAATGCAGTCTATAAACAATGGCCTTTCCGTAATTTGGTGCTTTCTGTATAACAGGTTTACAGATAACAGATCCCATACCTGTATAATAAAATGTACAATATCATCATCTAATGAAATCTCCATGCAAACAGCAATGATCTTCTTCAAAGAATGCTGAATAATTTCAATAATAGTTTTTCTTCCAGGGGGCATTTATCCCAGAAAGTTTATTAGTGAAAAGCAGAGTCCTATAACTGCAGTTCTAAGCACTGTTCCACATCATATAATTTAGTGTACAGTAGCTGTACAGTCGCACTCCATTACTTTACTGTCAGGTACAGGCCAAGCCATAAAGAATTCTTGGAAAGTGCCGGCTCAGGAGGATAGGTATTTCACTATAGAGCTGCACATGTTCAAGCACAAATCAATGAAACACTGTGTAGTTATCAGCACACCACAGCTCATTAGTTCTCATTAAATGAGGACTTGTCTTAACGAGCTGAGAGTGAAATAAAGGATCACTATGCTTAGAACAATTCCTGCAAAAATGTGCTGAATCCTCTCTGTACAGGCTATGGACAAACTTTGGGGGCCATCCTGATTAATGGAGCCTAGTATGGGTGATCCTTCTGCTGGAATTTTAATGAGCACACCAACAGGTTATTCCTAATGTACTCCATACAGGAGACACACAAAGATAGTTTTTTGCTATGTACAAACTGCTATGACTGGGTATACAGTTGACAAGTCATTTTTGGGTGTGGCCATGGCCCGGTATACTGGATAATGATCCTTTAGTAATGGTCTTTTCTGGCTTTTTGTAGGGTAATTAGAGTAAAGGCAGCAACAATGGAGTCCTTTGCAAGGCTGAAATCACAAGCTCAGTCAGTAACACTTTCAGAAAGGGTAGAGGAAGGAGGCAGCTATAATTCTCAATGCACAACATTAAATAATAATATTACGCATTAATAAAAATGAAAGTGTATTTTAATTATACCTAACATACTGTACTTGCTACAAACGTGGTCACATAACCATTTTTTAGGCACCTAAAGAATCAATCCAAACTCAATCAAAACTTGATTGAATATAATCTTGGAAAAAACTTGAATTTGTGAGTTTACATTCTCAAAAAAAACCCCACAAACATCTAGTATTTTAAAAATGGCTTGAATTTTGCCTAGGACAACTTCCACTGAGACTGCTCCAAGAATTGCGAGTAACAAAGAGTTTTTAAAAATGTTTGTGCTTCAGAACAAAACATTTGAGTTTTAAAAAAATGTAATTGTGCCAACATTTTAATTTGAATGTTGAGAAATCACCCCGCAAAACTGTAATCAGTTTCTTTTAACACATGGTCAGACATGTGTATAAAATTAGCTTGTAAAAAATACACATCTAAGCTCTGAGGCAAAGAGGGATATAGTTATGTCCATGGAGCTACATAGGGCATATTTCAATAACATTGTATGGCTCAAACATGCTTCAAACAACAAGGGTCCACCAAAACCATTCTAGGCAAATTAGCACTTTTCAATACACATTTATGATGAGGACCTTGTATAAAAACCCAAAGAAAGATGCCTATGCTATAAATAATATAAGCATCTTGCTTGTTGTTGGGCATATAATTGTTTTAACCAGTACAGTTTGTTCAACTACAGGAAATAAGTATTTTATTAGGGGAAATCAGGGAAAATCTGATTTAATATAATCTCTTACACCTTAATTTTACTTGAGTTCAGTAGTTTCCAAAAGCATCATGTTTCTGTCAATGTAAAGTCAGCCTTTGCGTGAATATTCCTGCATTAATTAGCTGTGACTAAGACTGTGTACTAAGGATTTGGTGTTGTCCCCTGAACATGACCATTCACATGGAAAGCTCAGAGCAGCACACATGTTTTTTTTAAATTTTAGTCCCAGTTCCTGGGCTTGTAACACCAGCATTCAGACGCAAGAAGAAACTGTTGACAGTGGTTGTCCCTAAGATCAAGATAAGTAGAGTTAAAGATAAGTGCTATGTGCAAGGGTATGGGAGAATTGCAAAAGCAAAACAAAAGCTTGGGACATAACAGGAGCTGCAGTGGCACCTTCATTTTAGTTTTATCATTTCCATGTGCTGAGATGACAAGTTTGAATTGGTCATTATATGATAAATAATACTGTCCCTAGACGTGCAATTAAAATATCATATTCAATCAAAGCACTCACATATTCTCCATAAGTGTCTTGAACTGGAGGTGGAGGTCGATACCCTGCTGGTGGTGGGATGCCCCTTGCTCTTGTGGCCACCAGTCCGCGAGCACGTGCAGAGGATACTCTTGCTGGCGTTACACCTCTGGGAGCAGGTGCTCCTCTTGGTACTCCTGTAGGTGCTGGAGGGACACCTCCACGTCCCCTGTAGGAATTCAAGGGTTTCATACAATGAGGGTTATTGTTGCCAATGGATTACATCATCCAGAATCGTACTCACCTACATGCCAGTGACAATTAAATGAATCCCAGGGGATTTAGGAGCTACAGTTAGGTGTGTTATCATTGGTGTTAGGTCTGCACTGTTATCTGACCCTTGTTTTGATGGCAGCAGATGTGAACCAGATGTGAACCAAAAGTATTAGGAAAGAAAACTGGATGAAGGAAAGGGGACATGGAAAAACAGAGCCCTCCCAGATGTTACGGAACTACTACTCCTAGCATCCAACTGATGGACCATGCACTGAAAGTTGCCCTAGTTGACTTAGATTCATAATATTTTCTACTACTCTTCACCAATATAATGTATATACTGTACGTAGGCAGAAGTTAATCCACAAGGAAACACTTCAAGACTGAACCCTTAATCCTAGACTAGTGGGCAAATGCTTACTTTGATTTACCAAAAAGCTTTGAGGGCAAAATCAGATAAAGGACATGCATGTGCAGCAAGAAGGGCTACACGGAGCGCTGTTTTTCAAAACATGTAATTTAGTTAGATGTCTCATTAAAGAGGCAGTTCAGTTTAGTAAACACATATGCTAATTTAAGCACAGATTTCAGCTGTTGATGCATTTAGCATGAAAAAATCCCTTATACAGTGCTGGCTCCAATCTATCAAATCAATTTCATGTGGTACCCCAAGAGGTAATGGAGCTATATCAATACAATTCTCATTGAATTTTGCACCCTATTTCTCTGTGAATCCTTTTACATTTAGCATTGTATATATCTCATTGGGCCCTCAATGGCAGGTCCTACTAGGAGGCCCAATTCCACACTGTGAATTACAATAGTATTGGTACACCAGCCCAGGTACATCTACATTTTATTATATATGGAATGGGTTTGAACCCTAGAGTTACTGTTTATGCGTATTTTGGTAAGTATTATACATTTTATAATACATACACATTTTGCGTGTCTATACTAATATAGCAATAATTGTAAAAACTGAACTTTATGGTATTACATAGAGGGACAAACACTGCAAAAAATAAAGATACACTGTTACAAATATTAAGGGGCAGATTTATTAAAGTTCGAGTTGTTGTTTCCATGAAAATTAGATTTCTTGAAAACTCACGTTTTCGGGATTTAATAAAGAAGATCAAGTTTAAAAAAAAAAAGAAAAAAAAACCTCAAATATTCAAGAGTTATTTTACCACGACCCTGGAAATATCTGAAAATTCACCACCTAAACTCCATCAAGTTAATGGTCAGCGGTCCTGTGAGTTTTTTTCCAGATGGTTTTTCCCAAAAAAATCTAAGTTTTTTTCATTGAAAACTCAAAAGGAAAGGAACCACCAGTTGGTTACATGCAGTTGAAATAGGTTTAGTGCAATAAAATGTTTTGCAAATTTTGTTGGGTGTTTTTGATATAGAACCCACTTGAGCTGGTCAACTTTTCAATGGATTAATTAATTAAAAGAAAAACAGTACTGTTTTGGTATATGGCTGCAGAGAAAAAAAATGTAATGAAATTTTAGGGACTGGAGGCCATTTGAGATAAAAGACAATGTTTAATTGATATAAGCTCTGTGGATTCTGAACTCACAAAGAGACAGAACCCTTAACAAAGGAATCAAATAGTTTTTATAGACTTGTTAAAAGGCGTTAATAATAGGAGAGCATAGAGATATTGCTCTGCAGCCAAGCAGGTGGCTCTGACTCAAGGCCAGGGAACTAGCCTCAGAACAGAATCCATCCAAGTCAGGGGAAATCTAAATACACAGAATTTTATATGCTACACTTTTATTAGGGTATTTGAATACAACTTCAGCTAACGATCAGTTCCAAACATTCTGGTGTCACTGTAAAGAGACATTAAAAGCCAAGTCAAGTTAAACATTCTAGGGATGTCTTTGGCACCTCCCCAGTGACCAAGCTATCCAGTGCTGGTGTATGTCTTCTTTAAAGAATGAACCAGCCCAGGATATGTGCTGCAGAACAAGGTGGTATATCTTTCCAGGGTATCCCTTGAGGTGGGCACATTCCTGCA
>CM044441.1:146730761-146745450 GCA_024363595.1 Xenopus borealis
TTCGAAGACTTCAATCGTACGAATCCTATTTGATCAGGACTTAGCCTCAGAAGCCTATGGTAGGGCTCCCATAGGCTTTTATTACAATTTCGGAAGGTCCAATCTGGTGAAGTAGGCAATCGAATAATTTTAAAATTTTAAATCCTTCGCTGATCGATATTCGATCATTCGAATCTATTCGATCATTCGATCGTTCGCTATTCGATGATCGAATATGCCTAATTTGCATATTCGACCAATCGAATAGATCCTACGATCAAATATTCCATCGGATTCAATCGAATTCGATTTTGTTCACATGAATACATGTGAATTTTGTAAATCGGCCCCTAAATCTTCAAATTGGGATAGATGCCTCTCCAACTGACTTATACAGGACCTCGACAGGTCGGATAAGGTTTATTTTCAGTTTCCGGCTATCTGCAGTATCAGGCTAGAAAAAATCTTGAAATATTCAAGTTTTTTCCCATGAAAAATTCAAGGTTTTGCCCTATAAAGCTTGCCCAGATAAATTTGAGGTGTAATAAATAACCACCTAAATCTGTAGTAGAACCATGGGGGGTGTAATACAGTGGTGTCCTAGATACTGATGAAAGACAATACATTGGGTTGGCCTAAAATTCCAATGATGGTGGCTTGTAGACATTGCAATACATATTTTAATAAAAGTTATTAATTTAAAATGTGTATATTTCATCATTCAATTACAAACAAATGCATTTGATGTCAACCCCCTTATTATTAAATATAGTAGCTTATGATACCCAACAAAGGTCATGTTGGGTGATTTACATTTCAGATGAGCATCTGGATTTGAGTCCCAAAGGGAAATTCTCTGTGTAATAAGCACATTAACCTTGTCCTTAGCTACTCTGGTGCTGTTTGGTCTTGTAAACACAATCATTTCAACTACCTCAGGATTATGTGCCTAAGTAGTGTAGTCAAGGTGAGTATCAAAGTTTGGGGAAGGCAGTTCAAGAACAGCAGACTCCAGAAACAAAGAACAAATAAACTTGACCTTTAAAGGGCAAGTAACCTGCTAACTGGCTTACATTTCTATAAATGAAGGAACTGATAACTGATAATCGATAAGGTAGCAGCTTGCCTCCCTAGTGAAGAGGTCATACAATCAAAAAAAAATTAATTATATTACAATACATTGTCCTAACTACACGGCAGGGGTCCCCAAACCTTTTCACCCATGAGCCAAATTCAACTATGCTCTACGGGGCAGGGACCTCCTTCCCACTATGTCTCGTACCACATAGCACTTAACCTCTTTGTCCTATGATTCAGTATATATTTATTATGTGATTTGTATAACCTGTGTATACTTTTATATATATATATATATTGTAATTTTATGCACTGTACAGTGCTGTGGCTCCTTAACAGTGCTTTACAAATACAGTTATACATACTTAGAAAAGAAGTTGAAGATCAATATGAGAATGCAAAACGTTCTGGGTGGTGCCATTTGTGAGCTATGATTGTCTACTTATGGACCTTATATGGAATTTCAGCCTACAGGAGGCTGTTTGGCAAAACAAATGGTTTTTATACAACTAAAGCTTGTCCTCAAGCCAGGAATGCAAAAATAAGCACCTGCTTTGAGGCCACCATGAGCAACGTCTAATGGGCTGTTAAGCAACATGTGACTCACCACATGAACCACTGAAAGGAGATCACTGTTATAGGGCATTAACCATGGGAGGGGCAGTACAGTGATTGTGGGGCTCAGTCTGGATGCTATTTAGGAAAAGATTTAAGTAAAGTTTTTGTCCTAGATATGATGAAAGCCAAGTATGAATACTAGTTAGATTGTGATTTGTGGTGAACCTCCTTTCCTACCCCAAATTTTGTAGAAATGACAGCAGTGCTTTCAAATATGTGTAACATTGCTATTAGTTAAGGTGGACCAAGACTTCATGCGCCGGGCTTGAAAGAAAATCTTTGATATCATTCGTAGGCAACAGGACACCACTAGGGCCTCTTTTGTCTAAAAATGTAGCATTAAAATCTCAGTGGATAAGTTCTGACATTAGCTGATTATCACTTTACAAACTAACCGCTTGTCCTGTAAAAAAAAAACTTGGTTAACTTTTATATCCTTGAATGCTTCATTTAAGTCAAATTCAAGAGTTTGTTTTGATATTAATCTATAATACACCATTTAAAAAAAAGCTGAGATATAGAGGACAGCTCACATTCTGTACACAAAATAAAAATAAAGGCCTACTTAATTACTATAATCAATTCAACGGATGTTTCAACGAGAAGTGACAGACCAAGTTTCTCCCAGTGACCTGCAGCTATCAAACTCACTGACAAGTTCTGGCTCTGAACCACTTATCACTGAGCTTACAGGGAAATAGTGTGTCGGGTTTGCTAATCAAGCTTCGATCTCTATCAGAACTTGTTAACATCTGTTACACTGACTGACTATACAGGTGCAAGATCTTTTGTCAGGAATGCTTGGACATGGGACTTAGGACTGTTCATATAAGAGTTTTTTTTTATATTCTTGATCACCATCAGCATTAAAGCTACTAAACATTTGAACATAAAATCCCGATAAGACTACTATGCTAACATCATGAAGTTAACAAAGTTTAGTTTAACTAAAAGAAAGGTAGAAGCAATGTACAAAGGCAGTTGGAATTAGGAACCAATTAGTCTACCATGATTAAGAAGATGAACAACTACATTTCTGTTTGCCATTTTGTATTAAACACTGACTATAAAAATATAGAGAATTAGCTCCAATTTTTAGGAACTAATGTCTTCAGATATCTTTGATCAGAACTGAAACAGGTTTTGTAAAAATTGCCGCTTACAACATAAAACATAAAAGTAAATTCTAAACTTAGTTAAACCTTTATTTCATTCTATCTTAACATGATACAGGTATGGTACCTGCTATCCAGAATTCTTAGGACCTGTGGTTTGCCTTAATCTAGATTTCCATACATTATGGGGGGGTTATTTACTAAAACTCATATCACTTGTTTATTAAACCAAGCTCGACCAAACTTCCATCCACAATTTTATTTTAATACAATAACTTGAAGTCAGTCTGTGAAAAAAAATCAATAAAATCAAGAGAGAAATTTCAAATCAAATGATTTTTTTGGATTTGATGCCAAAGTCACTTGATTTTTTCAGGTTATTGCCCAAAACAACCAAATATTTCAGATTATTAGATGAAACCCAGTGCAGATCAAATTGTAAAAGGGACATCTGACATTGACTTCTACATCAAAAGGTTTGCGATTTCTGATTTTTCGGATTCTGACTTTTTGCAGATACAGGGTATAATAAATCTCAAAAAGCTGAGGTGTTTTTTTTCCCCTAAAAACCTTAACCAAGAAAAATTAAATAAATAAATGATAAATAAATAACCCCCTTAGTCTAATAAAAAATAATTTAACCGAGTTAATCTTGGGAAATCCTGCCCGGTTTTCCTAATTTGGGAAACCAGGGAGGTAGTTTTGACCCCACTAATGGCCCCATTAAGAAATATTAACACTTGGGCAAACAAGTGCTATGTGCACAATAATTTGTAGTCACATTCTTTATTGAATGTTGATACTGGAAAATGAATGTAAACACCATTAGAGAGGGTTTATTTTTCCCTTTAATTAAAATCAAATCTGTAGTGTTGTTCTTTTTTTGTGCAGTTTGCCAGCACTATATTCTATTATTATAATGATATGATTTTTATTATTATTCTAGAAAACAGCTTATTACAAATTCTTTAAGTGTTTTTACAGTTATAGCTCCTTTTATAAATGGGTCCCTATTCTATTAATTAGAAGTATGGCATGGGAGGGGAGCTACTCTTATAAAAACCCTGCAATGAAAAAGAATGCATTGACTGCCTTGTCATATTATCTGCACTGGATCCTGGAAACAAATAATCAATTGCAAGGCATAGTGCCATGATTCTGTTAATAGGATAGAAATCATTCATAGGCATATAAATTCTAGAACAGCCAATGGTTGGCAATAATCCTCAGCATAAAACTGTGTTTCAAAATGTCCATTCAACCACTCATACTTTATATTGAGTTTGGACCTCCGTTGCATGAGCAGAATAGAATAGATTTACTGTCTAATGTTTTAAGACAAGCAAATGAATGAATGTTGATTTTTGAGGTATTGTGGCAAATAAGCAAAGTAGGGTCTTCCTTAATGCGGAACCACAAGTCATTACAAATGAGATCATACACAATGTATAAATGTGCTCCTAAGTAATAGCTGTGTGTATGTAATGGAATTAAGTTGAGCCACTCAGAGATAAAGATATAAATTCAGGTATGGGAGCCGTTATCTGAAAAACCTGTTATTCAGAAAGTTACGAATTACAAGGCCATCTCCCATAGACTCCAGTTTAATCAAATAATTCAACATATTAAAACCAATTTCCTTTTTTTTTGTATTAATAAAACAATACCTTGTACTTGATCCTGACTATAATATAATGTATCCTTATTAGATGCAAAACAATCCTACTGTTCATTTAATGTATAAATTATTTTTTTTAGCAGGCTAAAAGTATGGAGATCCAAATGACAGAAAGGCCAATTATCTGGAAAACCTCATGCCCCAAGTGTTCTGGATAACAGGTCCAATACCTGCAGTAGTTGAGGAAGAAGGGTGAAAGATTGCTGTGCTCTTAATAATACTGCAATGTAGAGTAATAATTTCTTAAACAACTCATTACAGGTCATTTAGGAAGACCCTGGACAGAAGTGTTAGAGTACGCAGGGGTGGAAAGGCAACACCCTTAGTACTCATTTAAGTAGCATTTCTGTTTGGGGGACCCTCATCGATACTAATGTGGCTGCTGCAGGTTTTCACCAGTTCAATCTTCCCTTATCCTTATTTTGCTCAAATCTCATATTTATCATTAGGTTTGGTAGAATTTTTGGTGAGGTGTACTAGCTAGCTGCACTGGACTACAGTCCTATGATAAAGGCCGGTATAACTTCTGTTGTATAAAGACTAGTGTCTTGTGTACTCATATACTATCAGAAGCAGCTATTTCACAGGTTACTTACACAGAATACAGTCTCCAGTCCAATAAAGTCTCAATAAATGAAAACATTCACATTAGACATTCAGTCAAATGAAAGTTTTAAATACTACATTTAAGGAAAGAGTAAAAGAGATGATGCACTACCACTAATGTATTTAAGTGATTTTAACATTAATTTATTGTTTTCAAATATTCATATTCTGATTAAAGAAATATGTAATACAACAGCTAGGCCTTTCTTATCTGCATGCTCCTGCCATTGAATCCTTCAGGACACATTGAGGCCTATGAAGGAAATCTGCTTGGTTATACTGATTTACATGAAGAGATAATAAAAGTTACCAGAAATGCAATGAAGATGCTTTGTCCCATGGGCCCTTGCTCACCTTTCTTTACCTCTGATATGTTCTGCAACCTCTTATGTTGTTGAGACACAAAACTAGTCATTAAAGTTAGTAAACACACAAGAATTTTGGAAAGTAAACTTCATATCAAGAAAATTATATGGCTGCTGTATAAGAGAAAGTGTACAACCATGCGCACAAAAAGAAGAGCACTCACTTGACCTTATTCACTGCCCATGCCAAAGCTGAATGTAGCAGGCAATAACTCATTCATCAGTCTTTTTTAGCACATAGGACACACAATGACAGCATAATTACATCTGGGGGAAATGGCACATGGATGTTAATGAGATTTTCAAGGTTAAAAGGTTAGTGAGATTTGTCTATTGCTAATCCAAAGATTACACTTTGAGCAGCTAAGATGTGCGTGAGCTCTCACAGGCTCCCAGATTCTTCATAAGTGAAATGAATGATTAAGGCTTCGGTTTAAACTAAGGATTAAACATATAAACGTGACATGCCATGGCCGGTGTGATCCTCCCTCTGTGGCTGTATAGGGTGGCACCGACATATTGCAGTAATGGGGCCTTCACTCCAGCTGTTTTTGGCGATTTTAATGTTTTATCAGAGGCCCTGGTTTCCTCCCACATCTAAATATATACGGCTTGGCTTTTCATTGACCCTGGTGCCCTACATTAAATGGACTGTAAACCAAAATATGCTAGGTTGTTAGTTCTGACTACTTGTACCATTAAGGAAATGTAGCAAAAGTTGACATAAGGTGGCCATACACTATAAGATCTGCTCCTTTCAGAGAGGTTTTCAAATGAGCGGATCTTTCCCTGATATGCAACACCAAAGGCAAGGCTACATCAGGCCACATGATCAGATTACAACAATGGCAATGGGTGTCGAAGGGATGAGGACCTCATCAGCTAGCTGATACAGTCCTCAATCACTGGGGAGAATCAAACCTGCCTAATAGATAGCTGCCTGATTTTTGGCCATATATCGATAGGGGAGGCCTGATGGAACACCTAATACATGGGCAGATAAGCTGCTGAATTGGTCTAAAAGACTGACATCAGCAGCTTCAATCTGTCCATGTATGGCCACCTTTAATTAGAGTCAGCAAAGCTCCAGCTAAGACTTCAGTTCCCTCAATACCATACATGTTCTGTAAAAGATCTGTAAATAATGAGAAGTGTGCCAGGCCTCCTGGGAAATTGAGTCACTGCTGATGAGAGCCAAATACTTCCTCATATTTCCTTCATACCCCACGCAGTTCATGTAAAGATATAGGGTGAAACTTATATTATGTCTATTGCTTAATGGTTTTATAATACACAGTATATTTATATAAAATCCTGTTACGGTCTAATGGGATCTTGATTTAATGTAGGATCTGAAGTAGGTGCTTCAACTCCCCCCACCATTGTGATATCAACAGCTGTAGGCCTGAGAGGCTCATCTGGCCGTACTAAGCATTACGTTTATTTGCTGTTGATGAAAAGATGAACTGTGCATTTATGCAAAACAGAATATGGGTCTTCCTATATCAGGTATATAAGGGTAATCAAGTATATAAGGAATAATGCTAAAAAGCAGAGCAAACAAAGTCAGAGCTGTCAAGAATTAAAGAGATTAGTAGAAAATTGCATTGCATGTCAACTTCCCATCAATAAAAATATGACACATCAAAGATAGTGAATGGGCTGACTAGAAAACTGGCTGTCAGATGCCCGTGATTAATCAATTTACAGAATTCTCCTGTGATTAAAAAGCTGACAATGACAGTACAATCGAATGCACAGCCTCATTACCATCAATGCAAACGGCAGACTGAAAGAATGTGGTACAGTGCCAAGGGATGAGTTTTCCTAATGTAATCAAGCTCCCTTTTAAAAATCAAAGCTAAAAATGTAGGGCTAAAAAGACTTGATTACAGGTATATGCTATTTATAAGATGATGGACAACTCCTTGGTATCTAGGACCTTGCTAGCTATTCTCCAGCTTGGACTTGACCAGTTGCTATTCCCTGCAACTCTGTCTACAGCAAGTGTTATACAGGACTTTTGCTTTCAGGTGGCTCTGGGGAATGATAAATGATCACTGTCTAACCACTTGAGTCCCTATGCTGGCAGTGATGCTGCAGTATAATAACATTTCTGATCTTCTTGTTGGAGCCTTTGTCTGCTCTACTAACTACCCTCAGCCTGACATTCACTCCTAAAGTAAGCAATTACATCTTCACTCCCTGCTGTTCCAATCATTCAGGCTGTAAGCCTGAACAGCGGCAACAACAGAAACATGGCCACCATCAGACAGTGCCTACTGTTTGGCCAGCGGACAAATGGCCAATAACAAAGTGGAAAAAAGGTGAGAATGAGGGTGGAGGAGAAGGAAGAAATAATTTGAAAGACATGGAAAAATATAGCCAGATGAGGGTGACTAGAAGATAAGAGGAACAAAAGCAAAGAAAAGAAGAAGAACTGCAATAAAAAGATATTAAAAGCATATACATACCAAGGGCTGCTAGGTATGGAGTATTAATTAATAAACTTGATTTGCCTTGTTGGGGTTAGATGTTAGTATAAAAACATGATTTGATAACATTTATATGAAAGCTAGAACAGTTACAACACAAACCCCAAAAAGGTCTAGAAGCAAATTCCAAATATGATAAATGTAAAATGCTTTTTTTCTATTTTTTCCTTGTACATAGCCTACCCAGAATTTTCATATCATTGTCTTATTGAATAAATCTCAACAGGTGAATGAAAGTCTTTTTAGATTTTACCAAAACAAAAGACTTTTATAGTTGCCATATAATAGCCATGTAAAAGGCCTGGATTTTTTTATAATTACATTTTGAATGGGTATCCCTGAGCAAATGAAAGTCAATTGGTGATTAGGGTAATATTCTGATTGTCAAAGCATTTGAAGTGACAGTTGATTATAGCTATGTAGTGGGTCAAAAGGACAGAGGTAAGATGAAGGATTAGTGTTTTAATTGATACTTTTTAAACTTAACTGGTTTCCCTAAGGAAGCAGTTTACAAACTGTGGGGCTAGGAGGGCCCAGCAAGAAGGGTCATATTTGAGTAGAAAACTTTTTTCTGTCCTAGATACTCTTTAGGACTTAGAAAGTCAATTAGAACAAGATTTTGGATGACCACTTGCTTAGTATACTAGACCTGACAAGAGCAACATGTACCTACAAGCTCAAGTTCATTAATAATGTAATAATGATGAGTCAATTCTTAAGCCCTTAGGGTTAAGCGTCCCTTCTCCCTTAATTGCAAAGGCCATTACGTACACTGCAAAAGACCAGATATGGTATGCAATTATCGGGCTCTAGAGGGTCACAATAGAAGTCTGTTAGGATTTATTCTAAAAAGAAGAGACTTTGTGATTAGTTGAAGTAATGATCCAAAAGAGATTATTCCTGTTCAGCTTGTACTCATTAAAAATAAAACTAATTGGGATATTTCTATTAACTCTTGTGAACACCTGTGTTTCTGAAAGAAAAATATGTGTACTTTATTCCAGCCAATGAAGTTTGTATATTTCATTCAACAAGATGGGTTAGTTAGTTAATATGTCTGGTAAGCTCTCCCATTTTAAGGTAAGCATTTGCAATGTCCAAGCATTATTTTGTGGTCTGCAAGGTCTAAGTTTGAAATGAGCCATGCACTAGACATGCAGATGGAGCAGGGTCATTTGAGGCATACTGTCAACCTGTTTTACTACTGACATTAGGGGTGTTCCCCAGATGTGCCAACCATGCTGACTCCATCTGTCATGTAGTTCAAAAAACATAAATTGTATGATAATAACGAGGCTGGTGATGCTATTTAATGTAAGAATATCTCTATGTGTAGAATTTAATGTAAAAACATCTCTGTTTTTTCTCTCTCTCACCTAGATTATTTGTCTAGACAAGATTAAATGGAGGGGTTGGAGCATGTTGAGAGGAATGCAATGTTTTATATATTACTATCTTGAGGGTTCATGAATATTTGCAAGCAACTCCTGTGAACTTTCTGTAAGGCAATACTGCTATGGTGTGTGTTTATCATCTATAAACCCAGAAGAAGTTAAACACATGTGCATGTGTCATGTCATGTAATCAGGTCATTTGGAACTAAACTGGATGGTTACCAGGCATGGGTGTGTCCAAGAAATAAGATTGGAAGTGGCTTCTTTAAAGACCCTCATGGATTTATAACCATCTCCCCTTCCCAACCCCATAAACCCAAAAGGCCAAAAGTGAAGGGTCTCCTGTATCTGGACTCCAAAAGCAGAGATATGCAGCAGGGTTGGTTGCCACTATATCTGCCAGTGTTAAATCTGGTGGTCAGTGACCAGAAGAACATACAATGGAAACTAAGGCTATGTAGGCAAAGGTACAGTGCATGCATCGATCCTTGCACCTTACAACTTCAACAGAGTACCAAAGTGATAGTTCAGCCTGCTCAGATGGATTGAGCACAACTATGTCCAAGATACAAAGTACAGGGCCATTGAAGCCTTGACATAAACACCTACCTCAAGGAAGTTCCCTTCTGTCTGTTTCATCAATGCATACAACTGGCATACAATAATGATGTTATTGACATAGTGTGCATTTGCATTCATTTATAAACCTTTGATTATCAGGGACACTTCAGTTGTGGCCCATCTCCTGTTCATGAGGTTGTGAAATACTTACCAACATAGGACATCTGAATGCATCGAAATTGGAAAGTTACTTTGACAAATAAAAGCTGCCGAAGTGCTATGTTAGCCTATTTTATCGAAGTAAAATACTTCCATCGTACCCTAAACTTTAAAAATTTTACTTTGATCGCAGGAATGCTTAATATTCGAAGTCGAAGTATTTTAATTCGATGGTCAAATTTCAAAGTATTTTCCAATTCGATATTCGACCTATAGTAAATCAGCCCCTGAATATGTTATAGAATGCCCTATACATAGCAACTTTTCTATTGGTCTATTTATTTTTTATAGTTTTCAATTCAGCCAAAAATGATTGCTCTGTGAGCTTACAAGTTTATTGTTTGTGTTACTTTTTATTACTTATCTATCTATTCAGTCCCTCTCCTATTCATATTCCAGTCTCTCATTAAAAACACTGCCTGCTTGTTAAGGCAAACAAGAATCTAGCAACCAGAGAGCTGTTTAAATTCCAAACTGCTGAAAAAAAATGAAATAACTGAAAACACACAAAAACTTAGAATTAAAACCAATTGTAAATTGTTTCTGAACAGCAATTTCTACATCATACTAAAAGTTAATTCAAAGATGTAGGAACCATTTAAGTAGAAGATATGCTTATGCCATTAAATGATATGCTTTGCACCATACATTGTGCAAGGACAAGGAGCAGTTGATCATTGGTGATCTAATTACACTGCTACTGGTTGCTGAAATATTTATTTGTAGTGTATATTAAGTTATGCCAGTCTCTTGTGGATAAGTTCCAGTACCCACATAATACTCACATTCTCTAATGGGGTAATTATACTAATAGCAGTATTCACATTAGCAGCCTTTGTACATTAAGCCTATGAACAGTTTTATGATGGAGCCTGAAGGGTTTTTTTGGAATTCTAGAAAAATATGTTCAAACCATTTAACAGAAAATGTCATATATCTGTCAAATATTCATACACAATCCAGGAACACATTAAAGGCATGTATGCTTAGGGCAATTAAATGATTTGTGGAGTAGTACAACACAATGGTATGTTACAACAACTATAGCTTATTAAATTCCAGGATGGTGGCCTTGGGCAAAGTTTGATCCCTCTGTTATTCTACAGCAAACACTTATGGCTATGCAGAAACTCTAGTTTGTACTAGTAATCCAATAAACTAGCTCCTCTCTGGTTTTCTATTAAGCATCAACCAAATTCTACAGAAGCTTCCCTAATAAAAAAATGTCTAACCCCATTCAATCCAGTACTCGAGTGTGAATTTATCAAAATTCTTCAACAATTTGAGATTTTCTTTCTAAAACTATAACTTAGAGTTTTTAAATAAATGTATTAAGCAACAAAAACTCAAAAAGCTTGAATTTAAAAATTCAGCATTTGAAGATGGCGTGTTCATGTAGTCAATGGGAGTTGTAGTAGGCAAAATGTAAGTAATTTTATCAATTTGAGTTCTTTTTTAAAAATTGAGAGCAGACTCAAGTAGATTATGAATTTAATATATATGAGGGGTTTTTTTTCAGATCTTAGTCTGAGTTTTTTACATACATATTTTTTAATAAATAAGCAAATTCGAATAACATTTAGAGATTATTCGAACTGAAAAGTCAAATATTGATAAATAAAGCATCCTGGGGTATGGTTTACAAACCAACATTATTTAACAATCTGGACAAATGTGTGGAATAAATCATTATAGCACAGAAAATAAACTGTCAGATTAAATTTTGCTAATGAGTGTTCAGCATTTAACGCCAGTAACATAAGTTAAAGACACGTTTCAGACAAAATATTTGCTCAAATTGTTAATTTCCCTTTATTATCTGTATATGTGTTAAAGCTCACCAACAGCTTCTGATCACAACCCATCAAGACTCTATTACTTACAGAGCATCAGGCTTGAAATAATTTAACTTGCCTCCTGAAACCAGGCAGATTTTATTTTTGGCATTAATATGATCACAAGGTTTTAAAAAATAATGTAAAAAAACATTATAATATGTAACTCTCACTCATATTCTCTGGTATTGATTATCCTGAGTCTAATACTTAAGAAATAACCTCATTCATCAACACAGCCCAATGGGTAAAATGGACACAAATGTTGTAGAAATTAAAGCCATTCATTAAAGGTACATGCATCTGAACACACTCTTGCACTTTTATATTTACACTAAGCAGCCTGCTCTGATGAATCACATGCAAGTAAGTCTCTTGGTGGTAATTCCAGGGATCCCATAAGTGGGTTGCATCAATACCTGCAAGAGACTTAAACCAAAACAATGACATATTAATTATGTTTTCAAATTGCACGCTATAAATTATACAATGCCCACTTTGAAAATGTTGGCCAATACTTGCTCCCAACAGCTGATGAATGTAACATACTGGTCCCTAAAGTGAAAATGATTTCGTTTTGCTGCATTAAGACATCTAGTACACAATCGGTTGGGTTTAAATGAGCATTGAGTATGGCTTGAGCCCAAAAGGCATACCAAACAATTATAATATTTTTATATTATCAACTTTTTAGATAGAATTTTCTTCTTGGCATCACTAGATTCAAGGTACACCTCTTGTCCAAACTGGATGCCAGGAGATTTCACAAAGGTGCTCATTTATCAACAGTTGAGTTTTCTCAAGAAATGGACCAGGTTCAATTCATTGAGAAAAAGGTTTATCACATGAAAACTCATGGACAAGATTCAATTGCGATGCAATTCAATTCAGAAAAACTTATCTCAAGGTTTATTTTCTAAAAACGCTATTAAAGTCTATGGGGAAAAAAACTGTAAGTGTATAAGAAGAAACATTTTTCTCCTTTAATAGAATTTAGCCCATAAGTTTTCATGTGATAAACCATGAGATAACGTTTTCTCACTGAATTGAATCTGGTGCAATATGTTTTAATAGTAATCACATTTCCTTGCATTATTTCAGTGAAACATGATAAGGGGCTTCTAACATACACTAAAAGCCACCAGAACAGCACCACAGGCTTCTGGAAAATTCTGGAAAGTTTTCCTCAAACATCCTCACTGTTGATAAAATTAATGCAAGAAATATATAAATGTGCGAATTTAGCAATCTAATAAAAAAAAAAGGTTGGGAATTGGGTGAGAAATATTGAGAATGTTTTACATTTTTGCCCCCCTAACACTATCAAGTTTTAGCTTAGCTCTGCTTGTCCACCCCTTGGGCAGTGATTCCTATTATACATACAATAACTACTATTTTACAATCATCTACTCTGAAACATGGACCAGGTAATTGTAAAACATAATGACAAGTGTCTGGCAATGTTACAAGGCATTTTACTCAGGGAAATAAAACTGGAAGGGCTTTGATTTGTTTTTTTAGAGTCAGCTGAGAATGTGGAGACACATTTAATTATTGACTCTGAGATCTCCATCGCTTGAGGTTCTGACAGGTTTAATCTAAGCCAGAAAGCCACTACATCTTGCACTGCAGAAGGAAATAGTTTATTCCTAGTTGCTACTCCGAGTGTCTTCTGTATTCCTTTATTTATCTGCTGCTTTGATTCATCTTGTACAACCCCTCCCATACAGTCTCATTCCAAACCCCACAATCCCTACGCTGCTCTTCTTACCTTTGATTAGTATTGTCCCCTCCACTCCTTGTCTGTCTCTCGTGTCCCTGTTTCCCCTGCTTTCATTGCATTTTACTCTTTGCCCCTACCACAAGCAGTGTGTGGTACCTTTGCTGTTCCTCCTGTGGGAAGTATCTTTTCATGTTAATTGTTAGATTTGTCCTTTGATGATCTGCCTTTCCATGGCAACAAGCTTTCTGGGCCCATGCCTTTCTTTGAAGCCCTTCTTTTACCTTTCCTTTCTACTCTTCCATTTATCTCATAAATACTAATTATTTTAATTGCAGACAGGACATTTGCTATTCTAATGATACACCACAAGGCACAGAGTCTACAGGAGAAAGAAGAAAGAATGACACACAGATATTATCTCTGTTTTATGGGAAAAGTGAGTCATAAAGACAACATTAAAGGAAGGTAAAGCTTATTGTTTCTATATATATATTGCGTCTACTATACACCAGATGTTATTTTTACATTAAGGACTTGAAAATTCGCATAACTTCAGATAATTGGTCAAAACAGTAAAATGACCATGTAGCATTGTGATAGAATGTATTTTTTATACACTGAAGTCAACATTACAAAAGGGAAGTTTAAGCTGAGCTGATTACTCTTTAGATTTTACCAAACTGTCGATAATCAGAAGAAGATGCTTTAGAGATGGTACTTAAATTGACGCCCCATTTGTTCTGTCAAGCAATTGAAATCTGAAGTCTGGGTGACTCTATGGATCTTTAAGCAGAACTGGAAACATGGGGTGTCCGAATTTTTTGAATTTGAGTTTCTTCTAAACACAATCATGAATAGCAAAAATCACAACTAAACTCGCAACTAAAACTACACTCACAACAAAGTTTTATTTTCTCAATTACAATCATGCTTGTGGCAAAAAAAAAATGAACCCTAAAAACTTGATTGCATTAATTCACAAAACAGCCAAAATAGCAATGAAAATTGCATGGTTCCATTGATT
>CM044441.1:146782532-146794228 GCA_024363595.1 Xenopus borealis
AGTTTCCCTTTAATAATAAAACAGTAGCTTTATGGTTAGGATGTGATGGTCATCTTTACCCTACATTATATAAATCCTACATGAGACCTTGGCAAAAAGGCATGAAGTCTTCTCATTGGCAACTCACTCAATTGATTCTTATATTTTTGTTAAACTATAGAAGGTCAGCCTTCTTCAGCCCTCCAGTCCAAAAACCAGCAATACTTTGAAGAATGACCAGAATCTAAAAGTACTACAGAGAGAACCTTACTAGTACAGATGTTTGGTTTCTGAAGAGCAGTACCATGAGTTTAAGTGGATTCCTTAACTAAAGAAGACCTAAGGAGACATTCCAATGGTTTCCTTTGGAAAACTGTTATGGAATTTAATTTAACAGCTTCCTGGTTACATAAAGACACATAGTGAAGGTTTGTTATATAATTCTTTAAAATTACGTTAATCTCAATGAATGTCTTACTTTTTACTCAAATTTTGAATTGGATGGGGTTAACCTTCCCCTCAATAACCTTCAGGAGACAGTTGGTGGATGGAGCTCTTCCCCTAAATAAATTAATGTATGAAATGAGGGGGGCACATGATATGTTTGATAAGATCTGGGGGGAATGTAAACTATCCTTGTAAACCTGATGTGACCTGCTTTATATCACTAACAGTAGCCACATGTATATCAACAGGTAGCTTTTGGCTATAATATTCTAATTCCTATATGTGCCTGCTCCTGACCCAAACCATTGCCATTTTACCAGACATTGTATTGTATTTTGTCTGTTTGTTTTTGCTGTTGTTAAAATTAATACAAATTTACCTTTAAAAAAAAAATGCATTTAGTTCATTCTATTCTAAGAAATGCTGTTTTGCTTCGGGCATTCAAGAGATTTTTATATTTGAGTCTACATTATATAAAAAGAATGTCACCTCTCTTTGAAACCCTAGAGGGTCCTGATTTTGCTATTTAGAGTCATTCACTGCTCCTGAATTCACAGGTAACAGGCATCTCGCTCTGTATGGAATTTACCATTCATGTATAACATCCTTTATTTCTTAGTCCTTGAGAATGTCCTTGTGTTTTTAACTTTTTTTTGTCCCTAGATAAAACATGGAATTCCCACATCAGCAGAAGTCTTATGTCTGCTGCTTCAGTAAAGCAGGAGCAAGGTAAATAATATACTTTAACAGAAACACAAGCATCAATATATTTGACATGTATGTATGTTCTGTGAGCTTGTGTGTCTCTTAAGAAAAATAAAAAGGGGAAATCAGCTCCTACTACAAGTATGGAATTTATTGTTCAGAAACACATGACATGGGCACCGTTAAGGAAGTAGCCTTGATGCCCTTGTCAATAAAGCCCCCTTCACTATGCACCATTATAGAAAATACCTTCCCATTTGTAGCCCCATTGATCTCTGTGAGACAATAAATGAGAATGAGGTTTTTGGGTTGAAGCCATCCAACCCAAAGGAGCAAGTGAAAACAGGAAAAGGTGTGTCAACACCTTGTGCTACTGGGCAAAGAGGACGTCCTCTATCAAAAGGTAAGGCCTAAGAACCCAACTGATACACATCTCCCCATAGTTGTAATGATATAGTGAACCACAATAAAAGCATCAAACCAACTTCATACATTAACACTTTGCTATCCTAGGGTTGGGTGGGATAGACTCTACAATTGTCAAGGCAAAATGATGATGGTGTGTGCCGCTTGCTGGCACGTTACTTCCTAGCCTACTTCTAGTCTCCCAAAGACTAATCATTGCTGCCCTCTGCTTTACCCACCTCATACTGGCATTTCCACCATTGATCTGGGGGTCTCCTATTATTTAGGTACCAGTTTTTATTTTTGGATTGATTTTTAATAGTGACATAGCTACTGGGCATGTAGGGGGCCATTATACCCATTGGGGCCAGAAAAAAAGGTAAATTAAGGGTGGGAGAGCAGGGGAGGTTTTGCAAAAGCACGCGGAGTGCTCAAAGAATGAGTTCGCGACACAGTGGGGTGCACAGCCTGGTTGTGTCAGGCTCAATGGTGAGACTCTGGAGCAGCGGACTAGGAAGAAGAAGACCCACAAGAGCCTCACACCACACAAAAAACCCCAGGAGAGTGGACAGGCGGTAAGTGGAGTGGAAAGTAGCTGTTTAGACTTAACCAAGAAAAGTACTGAGGGTCAAGAAGAATCATAGTTGGCAGATCAGAGGTCAGAGGAAGGCAGCACGGATATGGGGTCCGAGTCAGGGCAGGAAGAAGGCAGCAATTCCAGGAAACAGGCAAGGTTGCAAAGTCAAACAGGAAGTAGGGCTAGGCTTCAGGGATGTAACCAAAACAATTAATTAATTAATGACAATTAATTAATGAATTTGGTCCTCAACATCATTTAAATAGGCCAAATTTGGTGCCAACTTGACTCTGACATGTGTAAAAGATCTCTTTGCATCAAGTTTGTTGTGCCCATGCACAGACAGGCATCTGTGAGTCAATTTTGCAAGTCTACACATGTGCAAAGATGTGACCTAGAGATGGGAGAGCCCGTAGGTAAGTAACCCCACACAGGTACAGGTTCTGCACTTTCTCTGTACTTAATAACACTGTACATGTATGGGACCTGTTATGCAGAAAGCTTGGGGGCTGGGGTTTTCTGGATAGTGGATCTTTCTGTAATTTGGATCTCCATACCTTATGTCTACCAAAAATAAACCCAATTGGATGGTTTTACGTCCAGTAAGAATCAATTATATCTTTGTTTGGATCAAGTACAAGATACTTTTTTATTATTAAAGAGAAAAAGGAAATTGGGATTATTTGGATGAAATGGAATCTATGAGAGATGGCCTTTCCATAATTTAGAGCTTTCTAGTTAACAGGTTTCCAGATAACGGATCCCATACCTGTACTATTAACTTGATGATGAATTAGTTGCATGAATCGAATGAATTTTGGAAAAGTAATCTCTGTTTAATCTCATGAAAACTGATCCAGGCGTTTTCTCACTAACTTGAATTTTGGTTTCTGTAGAATGTGAATCTGCGTCGCTCCTCTTAGATACTCAAACTAGAATGTCAAAATGGACACCTGGAGGTCTATTCATCAGTGAACCCTAATGTTGAAATTACCCTTATCCCATGTAGGACTTCAATACTTTATCGCATATGTCTGGCGGCACACCATGCCGCGTTTCATGCAAATATAAAATAATTGCTATAAATATAAGTGAGAATTAACAGCGTAGCATAAGGTGAAAGAAATGTCACCAGCCAGATGTTATAGTGAAAATCTAAACTAGAAGGGGGAAAAAAAAAACCTGAAACATCAATTGTCAGAACTACAAGTCATAAGAAATTAGCATATTGTATGCTTCCAGAAGTGAAGAGTGAGGGTCTCCAGAGACCTCAGAGATTAAGCCGTTGCCTGAAATGTAAAATGATATTAACTTAAATTGTGCCTGTTTTAATTAGTTGTTAACTTTCCCAGTGAGAACAGTAGCTCTTTTATAGGAAATGCTTCTCTGGTTAGAGGGACCATTAAACTAAAACGGCGTTTGAGACGACGTAAAGAGCCATGCTGTAAAATGAGATGGTAGAAATCCACTCAAATGGTCTTATCAGGAAAGAAATACCCATTTTTCATGTTTCATCCATGGTTCTTCTTTCCTTCTGTTTTCATGATTTTATGTTGTAAATTATAGAGGAGAAAATATTCATTGTAGCATTAGTAAATTTTAATCAAATTACCCATTTTGAAATGACTTCCATCACTACGGATCAGTTGTACTGGCTGATATATTAGATGTCTTTAAGAAGGGGTTTTTAGCAAGTGAGGGAATACAGGGTTATGGAAGATAGCTCATTATACAAGTTGATCCAGGGACTGGTCCAATTACCTTTTTGGAGTCAGAAAGGAATTGTTTCCCCCTCTGGGGCAAATTGGAGAGGCTTCAGATGGGTTTTTTTTTGCCTTCCTCTGGATCATCTAGCATTTAAGCAGGTTAAAAAAAGTGAAAAGATTGAACTTGATGGGCACGTGTCTTTTTTCAACCTGACTCACTATGTACTGTTTTGCAAATTAAACCTCAGATTACGGTTTCATTGGCCACCTAGCTCAAATTTGCAGCAAATTCCCGATTAATTTCCGATTTTCAAGAATTTTTCGTGAAATCGTTCGAAATTCACAAATTAAAAGTGAAATAGTTCAAAATTCACAAATTTATATTGAAATAGTTCGAATTTCATGAATTTTTCGTGAACTTTCCGATCTCAATATATTCGAAAATTTTTCGCCATTTCATCGAAGCGAAACACCCCAGATTCGCCCATCACTATTGGCCACCATTACAGAATAAGTGCGGCTACAGGAGAGTGTTGTATCCACAACCAGTATAGGATTGACCAGGAGTGCTGGGCCACCCAGGGTCTTTGGGGCCTTCTGGAGTCTCAAACGTGCCTGAATTTGCATGTCCTGCACCTTGACCCCACTAGCGATAGTTACATTACTGTCCAATGCATTTGCTTCTAATATGTAAAAAATATGCAATGGTCAAGTCTTCATGAATTAAACTTTTTTTAAATTAGGTTTGCAGGCTGGTGCTCAGCATATATTATATTGTGTGCACCATTCTTTAGGCACAAGTCCACTGCACATATTAACTCATAGCCATATGAATGTCTCCACAGTGGTAGCTTCAGGGTTTCCATAGTAGGTTGCTTCAATAGGCATATTAGACTACACCCCACTGAATGGAATGCAAACATAGTTTTGAATGTTCACTCTGAAAGTGATTAAACCACGACTCTGTAAACGCTAAACACAACTTGCTCCTGATTTGCATCAAAATGCAAGGACTGTTGTGTACATTTTGATGTGCTGGACACGTCTTGAGTCAGCATAAATTCCAATCTGGAGAACCACGTCAAGTATCAATTAATTTGTTTGTTCTGTACTGCGCAACATTTTTGAATAATTTTCGAATTAGGTGGATTGCTGTATCCCAAACATGTTATGCAAGATGGTATAAACATATGGCTTGATACTAGTGATGGGCGAATCTGGGACGTTTCGTTGAATTTTTGGCAAATTTCCTGCGAAATTCGAGAAAATGTAAAAATCGGAAAATTCATGAAAAATTTGTGAAATTTTACCGTTTTCACTAAATATTTGTGAAATTTACCTGTTTTCATGAAAAATTTGTGAACTTTTAACTACTTCACTATAAATTCGGGAATTTCAAGCAATTTCACTATAAATTCGTGAATTTTTAACTATTTCACAAAATTCATGAAATTCAAACGTTTCACCATAAATTCGTGAATTTTGAACATTTTCACTATTATAAATTCATGAATTTCGAAGTTTCACTATAAATTCATGAATTTTGAATGTTTTCACAAAAAATTTGTGAATTTAGAACATTTTCACGAAAAATTCGTGAAAATTGGATATTGATGCCGGCGAATTTTCTCTGGCAGATCTTCACTGGCAGTTCACAAATGTATTTGCCGGCAGCAAATCTCAGGAATTTGCTGCAAATTCGAGCTAGGCGAGTAAGTTCGCCCATCACTACTTGATACTTGACATGGTTGGCCAGAGTGGAATTTGTACTGACTATTGGTATAGCAGTACCATTTCTCTCTTGGGAAGAACCTTTTAATGAGTTAAAAGTTGGGAGTGTATCACCAGAATTGCAATACAGGTATAAGACTTGTTATCCAAAATGCTCGGGACTTGGGGTTTTCCAGATCACAGATCTTCAGTAATTTGTTTCTTTATACCTTATATCTACTAAAAAATCATGTAAACATTAAATAAATCAGATAGGCTGGTTTTGCTTCCAATAAGGATTGATTATGTCTTAGTTGGGATCAAGTACAAGCTACTGTTTTATTATTACACAGTAAAAGGAAATCATTATTAAAATTTGTATTATTTGGATAAAATGGAGTATAAGAAAGACAGCCTTTCTGTAATTCGGAGCTTTCTGCATAATGAGTTTCTGGATAATGGATCCTATAGCTGTATTACCTTTGAGCCACCACATCCATTATATCTTCTAATTTAACAAGATTTATAGTCCATTCTGATGAAAAGTAGCCATATGGCATGTTGTTACCACCTTTACACTGTTAGGAGCAGATTTACTATTGGTCGAATTTCGAATGCTTCGAAATTTGACCATGGGAATAGTGGGGAAGTAAAATCCTTCGAATTTGACTATTGAATTCGAAGGATTTTACCGCAATTCGATCGATCAAACAATCGGATATAAAAAATTCAATCGATCGAATATTCAAATCGAATTTGAATCGAATATTCAAACAATTTTAAGCGATCAATCGAATTTTTTATATTCGATCACAGATAATGATGCCCAATTCGGTAGCTTTGATCTGGCGAAGTAGGTGGTCGAATTAAAATTTAAAGGGGAAGTATTCGACCATAGACTATTCGAATAAAATTTCATTAGAATATTCGAATCATTCAAATTTGAATATTCGATTGGTCGAATTTGCCTAATTTGCATATTTGAATTTAATACAAATTTGATCGAACTTCAAATTCTTCATGTGAATTTCGTGTGAATTTTGTAAATCTGTCCCTTAGTTGTTTTTTTTGTGGAGTAGCTCTGTACCCACTACTTTGAAATGTGGTTAAATAGCACTCATGTGCCCACAATATCTTTATACACATTGTAACTAGGTCGCTCTAATGCGCTTGGAAAACTCCAGTTGTGCTTCAACATGGTCCTGTTTGAGTAATGACTTCTACTGTGCCCCCCTTTCTATAAAGGTTCATTTTATTCAGAGCGTTTTTCATGGTTGACCCACCCTTCCAGTGAACAATGGTGGTAGCATTACGCCATGGGACTACTTTTCCTCAACTGGGATTGGAAAGATTTGTAAAATGTTTTGAGTTTCAGTCATTTAAAGTAAAAAATATTACAGAGAACTATATAATTTGTTATTGAACCATATTTAGAATCTGTATCATTGCCATCTATGATAAACACCCGACCTTCTATTTGTCTCATTGTCAACCCTCTTTGTCCTTCTTTACCCTAAAACACATTGCCCTCTGTTAGTTTGTGCAGATATTTCCCCATCTATTTTGCTGATGTTTCACTAATTACATAAAGCTTTTTACATCTCGTTGGCGACCTTTCTCTTGCATTGATAAATATTTATAGCTGCTTCTAGCCCAGTATTACCTTTATTTCTATACAAAGCACCCTTTATTATTCTGTGAATACACGGGAGAGACCTGTGCATAATAGACAAGGTGAAACACAGAAGGGAGGACATGACATAAAAAATGTAAAAGTATTATCGCTAATCTGTTGAAAATAGTTGCACATTTTCAGATTAAGCTCAGATCTTCCGGTTGCCTCTCATCCTCACCTAATCTCACTTTTTTATTCACCCAGTACTCATAGGATTATGGTATTTTAGCATTTAAAAGTGGAATTATAGATCATTAGTTGCCGTGACTGTCATGGATGAGGAGCATGTTGCTCACAGCTGAGCCTCACCAGATTTGAAAGAAAGCATCACAGAAGGATATATATATATATATATATATATATATATATATATATATTGGATTGAAATCTACATTGTAGTACTATTATTGTTCCCTCAGGGAAAGGGAAGGTTTCATTTCTGGGCTATAAAAGGGTTTAGAGATGACAATTTAGGAGCCATCAGCAATGAACATAATGGCACTCATGTAATAGAAAGGGCATCAACTCTACCTTTCATTGTAAGTGGGACTCTTTGGAGCCCTACTGTAAGTATAACAGATGCCAAGCACCCTGGTCTCGGCTCGTGCTTCACCAGTAGTGTGACCGCCTTTGGCCTCGGGAGGAGCCCTCAGCTACTAAGATGCCACCTGGACTTAACGAGAGGTGCAAGGCGAAAGTTCTGGCTAGTAGGGGGCAAGACCGTTAAGCAAAGTCTTAGAGCAGAAGGTTACAGGACAGGACAGAGCAGAAAACGTAGTCAAAGCAGGCAGGGTCAGGACAGGCAGAACACAGATTGAGTCAGACAGGCCAAGATCAAAACCAGCAAGACTTACAGTGGGATCAGGCAGGATTGGAGTCAGATAACAGGCAAGGGTCACACCAGAAGATCAGAATAGTCAGGCAGGCAGGGTCGGATACAGAATGCAGAATAGTCGGGTCACAAGCCAAGGTCAGGATCACAGAAGTCAGGAGTATTCAGTAACATGCAGGGGGTCACAACAGGAATCAGATCAAATAAGCACTCAAGAACAAACTCAAGGCAGCAGGAACACAGGAACTGAACCTATAACGGGCAATGTGTTTTTGCAGCAAAGTCCCTTTAATACTTTGAATTTGGCTCCATTGCACACGGACGTCATTATGTCTTAAAAATACCCGGAAGTGCATACGCGCCTTAGAGAAGCCGGCACAGGAGCAGCGCAGCGGGTGTCCATGCCGAAGGAGGGGGCCGTGGACCCCGCTGCCCGCTAGATCACCAGGGTGAATCCTTACACAGTGGTTCAAAAAACAATATTCGGCAGCTCAGTTCAGTACTGGCCCGTGGCCTGCCATTCAGGGATCCTTGTTGTAGTTCCAAATAAATCAAGGAACCTAAATAGTGTCAGAACTTTATCCTGGTCACCTTTAGGTGAAGTGCAAAAAAACAGAATACACTGTTATGTTCTTACCCATAGTGCATCTGGTCAGTCTCTGGTGCATGCTTCTTACAGGATTAGAGAACATACTCTTGCATATAAGAGGGGTTGAGGAACATTCCCTTGAATCCCCTTATGTTGCAAGAAAGGAGTGACAGGAAGTGTCCTGTACTTAAAGGGCAAGGAAAGGCAAAGCAATAAAATCCCATTTTGACTTTCTTTAATTAAAAAGAAATCTTTCTCCAATATACTTTAATTTAAAAATGTGTACAGTTTTTATAAGAAACTTGACTGTATGTAGTGAAATTCTCCCTTCTGTGGATAGGAATTGTCAGACGGTCCCTAACTTCTGGCAGGGAAACAGTCATACTTATGAACAGCAGGGGAGCCCTTACTTACTTACCAGCCATGCAGAACTCACACAGCTTTGTTTTTTTATCATTGAGCATGTGTATGTAGTCTAGTCTTGCAAAGATGTATAACAAAGTTACAAGATGACAGCCCCCTGTGGCCAACTTTGAAAGCATAAATCATTTGTTTGATTAGGCTTGTGGTGCAGTAAGTTCATGTTTATGTTTAGTATACAGGGCCGCCATCAGGGGGGGATAGGGGGGGGCCGGCAGTGCTGCATTTTTCAAAGAGCCGGGCCCCCCTTACCAGAGATGAGCCTGTGCAGCTTCTTCTGATGTGGAATGCGGAAGTGCCGAACAGACGCGAAGTCCTGAAGCGGCATAAAGACACGAAGGAGCCGAAACTGAAGTCTTGAAGCGGCGAAAATACCCGATGCTGATTCAGCTGATGCTGAAGTCCTGAAGCCATGAGTTCAATTCTATCAACACCAATGTGGGTTTTTTTTGTTGTTTTTTTTTAATCCCCTGGCCTCAAATGTTTTCTTTTAATACTTTATAGGCCCTGCCACCAATTTTAAAAAAAAATATTTTATGGGGCTCCAATTTTTTTTTAACTTGTAAGGGGGGCCCTGCCACCAATGTTTTTTTTTTTTTTTAAATATTTTTTGGGGCCCCAATTTTTTTTAACTTGTATGAGGGGCCCTGGCACCAATGCTTTTAAAAAAAAAAAAAACTTTTATATTTTATTGTTTTTGAATTATTTGCCTTGCAGTTCTGACTCTTTCTAAAAAACAAATACTCAGTAAGGCTACAAATGTATTGTTATTGCTATTACTCATCTTTATTCAGGCCTCTCCTATTCTCATTCCAGTCTCTTGTTCAAATCAGTAGTGATGGGCGAATTCCTGGCGAATTCCCCCGTTACTCCGCTGGCGAATAAATTCGTGAAACGCCTGGCGAAAATTCGCTAAAAAAAAATGAGTCGTGCGTCGAAGTTGACGCAACGCGCGTCAAAAACATTCCGCGACTCATTTCGTGATTTTTTTTTTGCCAATTCGCGAATTTAGCTGGAAATTCGTGAATTTTTCGGCGAAGCGAAACGGGGTAGATTCGCCCATCACTACAAATCAGTGTATGATTGCTAGAGTAATCTGGACCCAATAAACCTGATCGGGGGTCACTGACCCCATCTATAAAACAAATACTCTCTAAGGCTACAAAATAATTGTTATTGGTACTTTTTATTATTCCTTTTTCTATTCAGGCTCCTCTTATTAATATTCCAGTCTTTTATTCACAGATTTCAGATTTCTGAAAATTGCAAACTGGAGAGATGCTGAAAAAAAGGCTAAACTACTTATAAAGCAGAAATAACAACAATTAAAACCAACTGCAAATTGTCTCAGAATATCACTTTCTATTAAAAGTTAATTTAAAGGTAAACAACCCCATTAAATGCACAAGTCATTAGTTTTCCTACACAATTCCACCCCATCTCTAGTCCCATTTCTGGTTTCAGGTGGGTAATTCATAATTGATTCTGTTTGCTGATCTGATTGGTTGGGTTCCCAAGTGCTTCTCCTTATTGTCTTTCGTCTTTACTTTACGTAGCTTCTTTCCTTTAACTCTCTGTCCAAGTGTTACCTTTTGGGTTCCTCCATTTTTTTCTCCATATATATGTGGAGTTGATTATCTGCAATTATATAATATTACGTTTCCTTTGAATAATGTTCAAACTATGAAAAAAATAAATAAACTTCACAGGTTATGAGCCCCCATAAATCATGAAAAAATCAAAATTTCAAAAAGTTAATTCACTTGTCACTATTATATTGTTCTGTGATGAATAACATCTGTTAGCTGAGAATGTCTAGAATTTGCTTTCTTCTAGATAACTTCAAAAATTTGATTTTTTAAAATCATTTTTTAAGTTGACATAATTGGTATATGTTTGAGGGATGCTAGCATTCTCAATAAAAATAAAAAGTATCTGTCCGTGGACAAAATCCTAATTTAATTTCTTTCAAATTTTGAATGAAAAAAAAATTTAATTAACGTAACAATTTTTGAAAAGTAAAAATATTTTCATGAAACAAATTGACTTTACCATTTTTGTTTTTCCTGGTAAACACAAGCTTCTCTCATTTCTTCCAGTTATGTGAGTCACTGGTCTGAAATCCCTTTGCTCCATCCGCCAATGAATGATTTGATTACACAGGAATAGATACATTAACAAAATGACTAAAACTTACATGTTACTATTTAATTGTGTACTTTACCTTATCTTCACATGCTTAATATTTGTTAAGCACTAATTACTAATTAAAATAAGGGCCGTGGTTCATGTCTACTGTTTTCCTATACCAATAGCTAGAATCCCCAGACTCCCATGACCAGAAGTAAGTAGAATGCAATGTATTCCCTTATTAAGCTACCATTTACATTGGTATTTTGCAATACCTTCCTAATTAACTCAAGTTAGATAATGGGTTTATCATTATATAGTCTATACGCAAATGAAGGGAGCTGTTCCTGCTGAATTGTGTACAGGGAATACCTATGCTCACATAGTTTTATGGTATCTCTTTTTACAAACTATGAACAAACTTAGGGGACTGTTCCTGCTGAATTGTGCTTAGTACAGTCAAATATGTGACATAGTTTTATGGGATCTCTCTGTACAGACTATGAGCAAACTTAGGGACT
>CM044441.1:146810789-146831279 GCA_024363595.1 Xenopus borealis
ATTTTTCGGCGAAGCGAAACTGGGGAGATTCGCCCATCACTAATCAGGAAGCATAACCCCCTGAGTTCCCCAATTCCCCTTATATCTAAGTGATGTGATCCCTTGTTCTCTTGTTGGCATTGACTCTTTTGATTATCTCCTGTATAGTAGGAATGTTAGAGGTCTTCCAGTTGGTAGCTACTGCCAGTATTAGACTGCTGAATAGAAAACTCCAGGGATATATGTATAGTGATGCAGCAAGAGTGGCTATATTGGTGGTGAGATTCAGGAAAAGCTGGATAATGGGTCCCTGGAGTGAATAGAGGAGAGCAGGGTGGGCCTTCCATTCCTTGCTCCATTATGGTTTTTCAGCTGCCAATCTATTGGTAGGTACAGTAGGTAATTAGGCTGTACCTCAAGGCTTCCCCCTGGAGACCTCCTGAAACTGGAGGAGGGTGAGTGGCCTTGGACACCTCCATGTGCAGGAATGGGGTGTGATTGTGTGTAGCTGGGAAAGAGACTGTGATTCCCCACTGAGTGGTGGAGGCAGTGGCAGATTAATACTTCCTTAGGCCCCTAGGCTACACTTTACACAGGGGCCCTCCCCACCCAACCCGCCTGTGACCCACCTGACCTCCCCATGACCCGCCACCATTACTACTCCTGACCCCCCATGATTCCCCATGACCCCCGTGACTACCCCCCATGGCTACCTCCCAACCCCCCCAACACCCGCTGAACCTGGTCGAGTGCCAGGCTGCCTCCCCAATTACCTGCTTACTGACTCGCTGGGAGAAGGTGGGTGTCATGCTGGGCACTCGGAGCTCGGCGATGATATCACTGGCATATATCAATCCTCCCAGAAGCCTGCTTGGGAAAATTTTAAAACAATATAAAAACAAATTGAAAAGCTGTACACTGTGGGGCCCTTGGCTATAGCCTAGGTTAGCCTAGGCATTAATCTGCATTAATCTGGTGGAGAGAGCTCCAAATGACTGGAAGGAGGAAGAGAGAAAGCTCTCCTAGAGACAGAGGGGTAGATTTACTAAAATTCAAATTTGAGGGTTAATGAAACCTAGAATTCGAATTTCGAATTTAAAGGGGAAGGGGTCAGAACGATCGGATAATAAAAATTCGATCAATCTATTAAATCATTCGAATAGAACGATTCAAGCGATTTTAACCCTCCGATCGAATTTATTTTTAAAGGGGAAGTACTTCGACCATCAAATATTCGAATATTCGAATACAATTAAATTTGAATTATTAAAATTATTAGAATTATTCGAATCGGTCGAATTTTGAAAATGTGATGGTCAAAGTCACCTCATTTGCATATTCCAAATGCTATTTTTTTTTTTAAATTCGATTTTCTTATTCTTCACACGAATTTAGTAAATCGGCCCCAGAGTGTCAAGAGTCCAAGAGAGGATTCTGGGACTTGTGTACAGTGAGAGCTGTAAGCACTAGTAACGTCAGTGTGTGAACACCAGTGATGGTGTTGAATTAGGACCAGGATCAAACTGGGGGCACGGGGCCCACAGTGGCTTCTTCCTCAGGGCCCCCCTCCGGACCCCGGGTGATGTTGCCTTAGTTGCTCCCGTCTGGCAACCCACCTGATGCACGTGTATGCAAGCATGCATGCATGTCAGCGAGTGCACTTTCGCATGCGCCTCAGCACGCATACTGCTGTTTTTTTTTTTTGCTGAAGGTAAAAAAATGGTGTGGATCAGTCCGACCCTGATTGGGACTACTAATGCTTATGTGAAGCTATTGATTTTATTAAAAATAAAAGCAAGCCAAGCTGCTTTTAAACCATGAAAGGTGGTTTCAGTCCCCATTTCTATGCTTTATCTGTGCTGTGGCCATGGTCTTCACTACTTGAATGTCACAGCGCATTAAATTCAGCCCAAAGTGGCTGCAATACTGGGCAGTCCCAAAAGATAAGTAGTAGCGGCCCAATCATTTCACAGTTTCGCCAACATAAGGGGGGTGATGTCTGGGGTATAATAGCAGAGCATAAGAACCTTAGAAACATTAACCATTTAACCAGAGTCAGTCCAAATCTCCAGTGGAAGTAGGTTGTGGTAAAAGTCTATTTGGTCATATGTAAATGTCTACGTGTCACGAAAACTCACTCTGGTGGTCTAGAGGTGCAACGGGGACGCCCGCCAATCCGCTCCTCTCCCCGTTCTTCCCCCTAGTGCGCACGCCACACGCATTCTTTGTATTTATAGGCGCAAGCGCGCTGGCGTCTTCACGTCAGCGCGCAATGGCGCCAAAGTTTAAATATTTAAAGGGGCATTGTTGCATAACTCATTGCCCGTGATAGGTTTATTCCTGGTGCCTGTACCTGTGCTTATTAAAGCTTCTGTTTGTTCCTGAGACCTGTTTTGACCCTGCCTGGCCTTGACTATTCTGTTCTCTGTATCCTGACCTGTGCCTGTTGTTTTGACTACCGATTCTGCCTAATCCTACCTGATTGATCACCCGGTTTGACCCATTGCCTGCCTGACGTCTCTTCGCTATCTGACTGCCTCGACCCAGCCTGTTTGACCACGAACTTGCCTACTCCTATCTGTACCGTGACCATCGGCCTTTAAAGACTTTATCTACAGTCGTGCCCCATTGCTGGACAGAACTCCTGCTCCGCACCTCTCGTTTAAGTCCAGGTGGCAACTTAGTAGCTGAGGGCTCCTCCCGAAGCCAAAGGTGGTCACACTTCTGGTGAAGCACGAGCCGAGAACAGGGTGCTTGGTACTTGTTCTGGTATTTGGGTGCCGACCGTGACACTACATGGGCTGTCGGAAACAGGTTCTGTGTTCTGGTCCATTATATTTGTTTTTTTGTAATACTCTCATTGTATAAATAAAAGGACACATAACAAGTGTATTATTATGCTGTTGGAAACCCCATTATTGCCTGGCTGCACATAATATATTCATTGTATAAGACCCAGTTGCACATAGAACTAGTTGGAATCTAGAATAAGGGAAAGACAAGTGCAATCATCTTACTATTGATTCCTATGTATTCCAACACTGATTATTAGAAGAAGACTCATCGTCTCATCACGTACAGTTTACATCTACATGCGGTAAATACGAGCATTTAATTGGATGGAGCTTACGCACCTCACATGAAAGTTTTGTCTTCTCCTCGACTTTTATAATAGGGAGGACATGCTGTTCCATCGTTATTCTGATTACGCACGGCAGTGAGCGAGGCAGGGTTAGGAGAGCCGCACGCCTGGTTTGAAGCTGGATGTGTTTTTTTTCTTATTCACAACTGCCTTGGAAAGAAAAACTGAATATGGAAGAAAGAGGGTCAACTATGCATGAAATCTCTAGCAAAGCGTACGTAGACAGCCTCAGTAATCTGAAAGCAAGAGCTACACGCAGCTTTCTGTATATATCTGTAAATATGTCCTATTATTCTCTCATTACCAAGGGATTTATTGTTTTTTCTGTTGTTTATTGCTTCAAGGAGAGAAGGCCACACTATAGGCACAAGGCTGAAACAAAAGACGATTCCTTACGAAGAAGCAGAATTCTGAAATGCCTTGTTGGATATAACTTCTCTAACTGATGCTGTTTCTGAGTATATACTCCATTAAAATCTGCTTGGTGGGAAGAGTTGAATGAAAGTAGTCCCGGTGGGGTCAGACTGTAGAACCTAGGGCCCAACACAAAACCACACCCAAGAGCCACTCTCATGTGCAGTCATTTTAAGTTAGAAACAGGAACAAGACATTTATAAGGATGTAATTTACAGTTTTGTTCTGTAGGGGAATGACCAAACTGTACAGTATATAGTGAATAAAATACCCCCTCTTGTAAAAAGATATTTAAGTCCCGGAGGAGTTTCATGACAATATAAAAGCATGAGGTGGAAGGATGAGTGTTTTTATACAGGTCATGGAACACCAAGGTAACTTCTACTGTCCTTATTTTTTTACAAGAGGGAGTACTTTATTATAATACAAGTGAGTCATGTGAATGAAATTACATCTCTAAGCGCCCTTATAAGGATATGTTTTACAGGATATTCATGGCTCTTGTGTGTGTATATATATATATATATATATATATATATATATATATATACAAATACAAGAGGTCCTCTGCACTCAACCCATGATCAATATATTAATGACAGTGAAACATTTTGTGCCTTAAGCTACTAAAAAATGCCTTACCCTTTGAACAAAACAGGGATTGTTTGTCCATATATTGCAATATATTTAAGTTGGCCGACTATGTCAAAGTCATCCCAAATCTGGCCAGTGCTACACTCAACTTTCATCCGATTCATTAAGAATTCAATGCTTAAATATAGAGTTTACTCAGTAAAACTCCCAACTTCCATTTTATTAGCCACCAGTGGAATCACCTGACTATAGCTGTATATATCTATCTCTATATATATGTATATTTGTACCTACAGTATATCAACTAATAGATAACTCTAGATCTTCTTAAGCTGTAGCCCTGCATATTCTGCTTGTCCATGAAGTTATCCAAGTCACTGAAACTAATTGATTACTAGCTAAAGTAAGTTCTTCTGCCCAATTAACCTTTAAGTCATCTTACATTTGTTAACCTTTATTGCCCTTGAAGAAGCTTATGGGATTGTGTGCATTAAAATCCTGGGGTTGGCTAAATATTACAGAGCTCTAATATGTTAGATAGGTGATGAATGAAAAATTTCTCCATGTACAGATTCGTGGCGAACTTCCACATTTTTACCCCCAGGGAAAATGAAATTACTAGCAAAAAATAAGAGACTAGGGATGGCGCGAACCGCCGCAAAAAAGTTCGCGGACGCATTCGCGAACTTGCGACAAACGCGCGAACAGTTCGCGAACGTCGCGAACCCCATAGACTTCAATGGGAAGGCGAACTTTAAAAGCTAAAAAAGACATTTCTGGCCAGAAAAACGATTTTAAAGTTGTTTAAAGGGTGCAACGACCTGGACAGTGGCATGCCAGAGGGGGATCAAGGGCAAAAATGTATATTAAAAATCCATTGTTGACACAGCGCTGCGTTTTGTGCTGTAAAGGGAAAAAAGTCACAGGTGGTTGTGGACACTGTAATATTATGGATATTTAGACAGAATGTGAACAAGCTCACACAGCTAGATGGTTGAAGAACACACTGGGCAAAAAATGGCTACAGGGCAAATAATGGCTACAAGGTCAACATATACACTACTACAGCGGTGGATACGGATTACGTAAAATATATTATGGCTGCTTGAAAAAAGTCACTCAGGTGCTTTTTCTGGAGACTGTAATATTATGGATATTTAGACAGAATGTGAACAAGCTCACACAGCTAGATGGCAGTTATTTGAAGTACAGTAGATTACTAGCCAGCAAACTTACTATCCACTGTCCCTGAAATCACTAACAGCTCTCTCCCTACACTATCTCTTCAGCACACACAGGCAGAGTGAAAAAAAAGCTGCAGGGCTTCGGTTTTTATAGGGAAGCGGAGTGGTCCAGGGGGTGTGGGGTGGTCCAGGAGGGAGAGCTTACTGATTTGCTGCCATGTATCTGCTGGTCTGGGGTGAGAGGGCAAAAAAATGCGCCAAATTGACGCGAACCCAAAATGCGAACGTCGCGCGACATTCGCGAACTTCCGTCGAGCGCGAACAGCGGATGTTCGCGCGAACAAGTTCGCCGGCGAACAGTTCGCGCCATCCCTATAAGAGACGTGAGACAAACGCTTCATGATCTTATCCTCCCCCTCTCCTTCCACATCAACCAAACAGATATGAGCTGTAACTAGTGATGGGCGAATCTCCCCAGTTTCGCTTCGCCGAAAAATTTGCGAATTTCCAGAAAAATTTGCAAATTGGCAAAAAATCCACGAAACGAGTCGCAGCACGCTTTTGACGCGCGTCGCGTCAACTTCTGCGTGCCGTTTTCAATGCGTTTTTTTTCTAAATTTTCGCCAGGCGAATCATGGGAATTCGCCGCAAATTCGCCCCTGGCGAATAAATTCGCCCATCACTAATTGTAACACTTTCTATATAAGGTCATAAACATAAATATTTGGGATACAAAACACCCAGATATTATTGTTGGTTGTCAGGTTAAATATCAGTTGTACCTGTGTTTTTAAACAACATAGTATAGTAGTATTAGATACCATTACCAGCAGACCTAAGTGAATGTTAAAAAAAGAAATATTTTTATGAAATTGGCAACATGGGCGTCTTTTTTCTATAGAAAAAGCAGTTGTAGCCTCGTGGATAGGAGTTCTCTAATGATATAGGGAACATGTACTAAGCAAATAAATGCATGTGATTTTTCCCTCCTAAAACAGAATCAAGGTACTGCAAAAAAATGCCCATAGACCCTAATGTAGTTTGCTACAACAAAAAGTTTCACAAACTTTTCAGCAGTTTTGCAAAGCGGTATGGGACAGGTTCGATAATCACTATGTTAGATCTTATGAATGTTTCCATTTGCTCTTTTTGCTTGATCGATATGTAGCCTTTGACAAAGCCCTTGGGGCAAAACTCTTGTCAGGCGCTAAACTCTACTCAAATCTGAATAATTAAAAGCTTGGATTGGGAATGGTAGGGGAACCAGGTGAAGGGAGACGGTTTGTTACAAACAATATTTAGTGAACAAAGAGGTGGTTATTTGTATATTGGATATGATACAAAAAACCCAATATAGTTTTTAAAATGCAATCTCGGCAGTTTTGAGATGCCACATTTTTCGGATTCTTGCTTTTTCCGTACTCAGAGTATAATAAATCCTGAAAAATTTTAGTTTTTTTTTTTTTCATAAAAAAATCAAATTTTATGGTTTTTGCTTTCGGACCATTTAGATTTAGATTTAATGAGGTTCCAATTGTAAATTTGTGTTCGTATTTTTGGATTTGTGGTCAAAACTCAACAAATTCAAGTTGGAAATAATCCAAACTCAAAGTGAATTTGAGATTTACCATACCTTGACCCTGGAAACTAGGGATGGGCGAATTTGACCAGTTTATGTACAACTTTTTTTTGACCCACATTTTTTTTCTCCTATTGAAGTCTATGGATGTCATTTCCATGACGAAACTTGGTGAAAAAATTTGCTCATCCCTGCTGGAATCAACTCAAATTCGGCTATTCACCACCTAAAACCTGCCGAGTTCATGTAAAAGTCATTGGCAGATGTCCAGTGAACCATTTGAAAATGTTAATAGCCTTCCTGACAGTCAAGTTTTTTTCGCAGAAAAAAATGAATTTCAGTTTAGTTGAATTTGATTCAAATTCAATTTGAGTTTTTGGGTCGGCAATATTTGCTCAAGTTTTAAATGTTTCAGTTGTTTCTTAACTAACTAGAAATAGTTTTTCTTACAGCAAGTCAAATAGTAAATATTTGATTGAACGATAAAATTGTTCGAATCGAACGATGTGAAAGATTTTAACCATTCGATTGAATATTTTTTATTCAATCTTAAAATGCTTAAAAACACCTCTGGGAGCTTCCCATAGTGTTTTAAAGCAATTCGGTAGGTTCAATCTGGTGAACTGGCCTATCAAAATTTTTTTAAACGGGAAGTACTTCGACCATCTAATGGTCGAACAATCAAATAGATTTTTATTCGAATCATTTGAATCGATCAAATTTTTTAAATTCGATGGTCGAACTATTCGAAGGTATTCGAAATTCAAATTTGAATCTTTTTGAAAATTCGATCGAATTTGGAATCCTTCATGTGAATTTGATAAATATGCCCCTTAATGAATTATATTGATCAACAAACATAAAGAGGGACTTAATTTGACTCAAATTGGGTTTTACACATGAATTGAATATATATTTCACATTTACAATTTGTTATTTTCGATTGCATGACATGAATAACTCTTCTGGCAGTTCCTCTCTTTTGGATAATTTAAAGATTGTTATTTATGGAGTTGTCGGCACATCCATAACTCTGGCGTTAGAATTGGCAAGTTTCTTAGGTTCTTTTTCACTACAAGTTTAATTAAGATTTTAAGTACTGGCAGAATGGTAACAACTTTGTATTTGCTACTACAAAAACATAGGATGGGTCTACTCAACAACATCTGACCTATGTACAGAACTACAAGGGGATCCTAATTTTCCTAGGTACATTATCCACATTGCCAAAGTAATGTGCAGTTCCTGGGTGTAAGGTGATCTTTAAAACTCATTAAAACAGCTTAAAACCACATTCTCAAGCAGATGAAACATCTCTATTTCAACATCCGCTGAGATGAAAATGAATGTGGCGAGCAAAATAATTGAACTCTCTGTATCATAATTAGAAATAAATTCTGGATTTACATTGCTGAGATGAGAGAAAGTATACAGCTAAAGACTGGAATAATCAGACATATCTCTTATTGCCTAGCCTATAATCACACACTAGTACATGTCCCTAATCAGACTCTTCCATTGTCTGGAGGAGCATGATAGTTTAGCTTCTAGTATGGATGTCTGGTGAAGTTTGATTAAGCTCATCTGGTTCGCTGACTTCTACAATTACATAAATACTGTAAAAACAGCAGTGTTTTTCTTAAACAGATTTTCTACTTTAGAAACATGTTGCTTCCTCGTTCCTAGTAGATAGTCTTTGTTTAACGGCTTTGCGGCAAGGTTTCTGTTCTAATAAGAGATGTAACAGAGTTAGGAATATATAGGGGCCGATTTACTAAATTCACATGTATTCATGTGAATAAAATCGAATTTGATGGAATATTTGATTGCAGGATCTATTCGATTGGTTGAATATGCAAATTAGGCATATTCGATAATAGAATAGTGAACGATCGAATGATCGAATGGATCCTAATGATCGTATATTCAATCATTCCATCATTCGATCAGCGAATAAAATAAAAATTTTAAAATATTCGACTGATTGGACCTACTGAATTGCAATAGAAGCCTATGGGAACCCTCATACATACACTCCTAACATAATCCAAGCTCTTGTGACAAATTTGAAGGCCTTGATCATTGCTTCTACAGAGATTCTGAACCTTTAGGCTGGTTTAATATATAAAATATGGCATCTCTAGCCATGTACATTTTTAGGATTTGAGAAATTCTATTCCTACACTGTACCTTATAAACATATTCAGACAAAATCTCACTGTTACTTTAATCCAGTGATGCTGTTAGTAGTGATGAGCGAAGTTTATTGGCAAACATGGTCTCAAGGTATAAACATACTTCATGCCATCAGCTAATTTTTTAGTAAAACCACAGCAAAATACTGTATCACTTCCAAAAAAAAAATGCAAAAATATGTCCACTGATTTAAAATTTAATTTGCATGAAAAAAAAAAAGGCCATGGACTTCAATGTACTTTGCTTGAATAAAATGCAACAAATGAAAAGCAAATAAAAAACAGCCATTGGTGTCAATGTACTTTGATGATAAATGCAGCAACCCCCTCTCATAGACTTCAATTTGAAACATTCCTCAAATTTCTACACAGTTTGTGGAATTTTTTTCAAAAATATGCATTAATCACATGTTATTAGTGTTCAAATTCAGTTACATGTTATTTATAATGATTAACCTCTTAGGAAGGCTCAGTTTATCCATTTACCATAATGTAATTAGACAGGTCAGTCTACTGTAAATGGAGACACTGATTCTATCTCTGAGATATCTATCTCTGACCATGTGCAAGGGGATTCTCTCTTTTATCACATAAACCATGAGCTAACTTTTCAATAATCAAAAGAGAGGCAGGGTTGCTAACATTCAGGGTGTTAAATACATTTCCTGGAGCTTTTATTGTATAGGATATCATTTCAAATAGAATCCTAGGCTTAATATGTTCATCCAGTCAAAGAATCCACCGCACTGTATAAATACTTTCATATCACTTTGAAATCATCTTTGCATGGCTGACTCTGTCAAAGCAAACTAATGTTTCTTACTGTCAAAAAATACTGTTGCTTGGAAAATCCTAGAGTCTCCATTTGAACACATCAAGAGACTATACAAAGCAAAACAGATAAGAAATAGAAAGTAGTGGGATTTTTTCTATATTTATTGAATTTTTGAAAAAAGGAAACTGTTCATAGAAAAGATTTCATTGAACTGTAAGTGCAAAAATGAGTAACTCTCATTCTCACATACATACTGGGAAGCAGATCCCCAAACACATGGAATAAATGCCAGCTGTGTTGAAATACAGATGAAGCCACTTTGGTTTGTGTGTTTGACACAGAATAACCAAACTCAGATTTCCCACTTTTCCCATTTAACACAGAAAATTGTGTCACAGCATCCCATCTAATTAAAGTGTTTACCATTGTGAACAATGGTGCTTTGGTATGCTGATGAAAAGGTTAAATACATTAAATTAGTCAAGATGACTTTAGATAACAGAGTTTCTTCAATTAGTCCAGAGTCACAATGCATTTAACACACAAATCCAAGTAGCTTCATCTGTAGTATAAGAAGAATCAAGAAGGAACAAGAGGATTAAGGGAAGAATTAAATCATCCAATTAAATTATTACATTGTTTTTTACAAATTCAACCTTTTTTAAAATTATAAAAGAAATCTGGGGTCAAAGTTATCAATGGACGAATTTGAGGTTTAAAAAACCCTAGAATTCGACCATCAAATTGTGGTTGAATTGAAATTTTGTTACCACAATTCGAATGATGGAACGATCGAATAAAAAAGATTAGATTGAACGATTAAATCATTCGAATTGAACGATTCAAACAATTTTAACCATTCGGTCAAATTTTTTTAAATTTTATCTAAAAATGCTGGAAAACCCTATGGGATCTTAATCTGGCGATCTAGGCAATACAATTTTTTTTTAAAAGGCAAGTACTTCAACCATCAAATGGTCAAATGATTGAATAGATTTTTGTATTCGAATCGATCGATTTTTAAAAAATTCGATGGTCGAAGTACCAAAAAAATTTGTTCAAAATTTGAATTTGAATCTTTTTGTAAATTTGGTTGAATTTCGAATCATTCATGTGAATTTAGTAAATCTGCCCCTTAGTGTTGACAATTTAATTAGCATGGATTATTTGCAGAATTTTTGTTAGGGATGCAACAAATCCACTATTTTTGGATTCATCCAAACCCCTGAAATCTTCATAACATATTTGGCTGAATGCCAAGCTGAATCTGAGTCTTAATTTACATATGCAAATCAGGGCAAAGAAGTTTGAAAGAGTAGTGTGTGTGTGTGTGTGTCCCATGGTTAAAACATTTTTATTCCTTGTTTATATGATAGAAAGTCACATGATTTTAAGGCTTCAGATTTGGTTCAGCCAGGCATGTGGATTCTTCAGAATCAGAATCTCAATTTTTATTAATATTTTCTACATTTATGTCAACAATTCAAGTTTGGTTAATTTAAAATTGAAAATATTTGAATCTGTGTTTTTTATCAAAAGATTTTTTCAAATTCAGGCAAAACTCAAATTTGAAAACTCTGCCCTTTAATGATATTTCTTTGAACTTAAAATACAGTCAAAAATGTTTGGGAACCCCTCTAAATTCTTTGGAGTTTTGTTAAGCATTGACAACATCCTTTTAATATATAGTATGCCTTATGGAAACAGTAGTATTTCAACAGTGACATAAAGTATACAGGTGCAAAAATGTGGGCACCTCAATAGAGATATTACATCAAAACTTAGTTGAGCCTCCTTCTGTAAATATAACAGCCTCCTATAGCCTTTGATCAGTGTCTGGATTCTGGATGGTGGTATTTTTCACCAATTGTCCACACAAAATCTCTCCAGTTCAGTTATATTTGGTGGCTGCTAAGCATCGGCAGCCTGCTTCAAATCATCCCATAGATTTCCCATGATATTTAAGTTGGGGGACTTTGATGGCCATTCCAGAATATTGTACTTCTTCCTCGGCATAAATGCTTTTGTAGATTTCCAAGTGCGTTTAGGGTCATTGTCTTGTAATATCCAACCCCTGCAGCATAACTTCAAGTTCATGACTGATGCTTGAACATTACCCTGAAGAATTTGCTGATATTGAGTTGAATTAATCCAACTCTTGAGCCCCAGTCCCTGAACTAGCCACACAGCCCCACAGTATGATGGAACCTCCACTAAATTTGAAAGTAGGTAGCAGGTGTTTATCTTGGAATGCGGGGGTTTTCTTCCACCATCTCAATCACTTTTGTTATTACCAAATAACTAAATTGTTGTCTCATCAGTCCAAAGCACTTTGTTCCAAAATGACTGTGGCTTGTCTAAATGAGCTGTTGAACACAACAAGTGACTACGTTTGTGGTGTGAGTGCAAATTATCATCACCCTGCCATACAGATGTTCTTTGTGCAAATTGCGTTGAATTGTAGAATGATTTACAGATACACCATCTGCAGCAAGATGTTCTTAGAGGTCTTTCAAGGTGATCTTTGGGTTGTCTGTAACCATTCTTACAATCCTCCTCATATGCTGTTATTATATTTTTCTTGACCTGCCAGACCTGGGTTTTACAGCAACTTTGTCTGTGGCCTTCCATTTCCTTATTACATTCCTTGCAGTTGAAACTGACAGTTTAAACCTCTGAGACAGTTTTTTTGTAGCCTTCCCTTAAACCATGATACTGGACAATCTTTGTTTTCAGATCTTTGGAGAGTTGCTTTGAGGATGCCATGCTGTCACTCTTCAGAGGAGAATCAAACAGAAGCACAACTTGCAATTGGCCACCTTAAATACCTTTTCTTAGGATTGAACGCACCTGCCTATGAAGTTCAAGGCTTAACAAGCTCGTCCAACCAATTTCATTGTTGAGCAGTTACATGCATTCAAATTCGCAAAATTACAAGGGTACCCAATTTTCTGCACAGCTAGTTTTTCTGAATATTGAATTCTGAACTGAATACTGCTTCACTAAAAATCTTTGTTTAGAAAGCATATCAGTACTCAGATGTTCCTGAGAAATTAAAGACATACCACTGTTGTTATTTATTTTTATTTTTTGTTGAAAGTGGAGTAAATTATTATGCAGGCTCAGAGGGGTTCCTAAACTTTTTCATATGACTGTATCTCTGATCATTGGCTATTTGCAGCATATGATTTACATTAAAAGGTTTATTTGTAAAGAAAAATATTCATAAACAATCTCTTTTGATACAGGTTTAATTGCAGTACAAATACACAATAGTCATAACAAGTAGATTTTTGGATTATTTGGGAAAAGGCAGGAATGAGTGTAACCCTTTCTATTATAGCCAATAAGGATTTCAGACAGTTGCTATCCAGAGATAATGAAGGCTTTACTCAGACTTGGCATTGGAATTTCAAATAAATTCACAGCAACGCCACTCTTAATGGTTGTGTTATGACTGTAAGTCTTGTAGAAGAGCAAATACCTTCTGACTTGGGAGATAGATGGGCCTATCTCTATAATCTCTATGTGAGTCCCTTCAGTTATGAATGTCCATGTCTTCCAAAACACATTACATGTGTTTGGATGTGTGTCTATGTCTGTGCAGAGATAAATTACTTAAAATGCACATCTATTACAGGAGTTTATGTTTGGCATGATGACAATGATGGCCACCTTGATAGTCCTCAGATACTTTCATTATACAATACAGCAGCACCATATTCAAACACATGGATTTGTTCATTGCTCATGTTGCACTGCAAGCAGATACTATACCTCAATGTGTGCTTCATGCAGCCTTATATACAGTTCCACTCTGCTACCCCATTACCCCCAAGGACATGTTTCCTTGACATTTTGTTTATTGGATTTAATATCTTACAATGTCAGAGTTATATTTATTATTAGTAGTGATGGGGCATTTCGGTTCGCCGAAATTTCTAGTAGAAATTTGCAAAACAGTAAAAAATTTGCAAAATGCTGCGTCTCGTTTTGGATACCAGCATCCATTTTTGGATGCTGGCATCCGTTTTTCCACCACCGGCAATGGGCACCAGCGTCCAAAAACGTACGCCTGTGGCCAAAATGAGATGCCGGCGAATTTCTGCCCAGGCAAAATTTTTCTGGCGTTTTGTGAACTGCGTGAATTCGCTGTGAATTCCCCATCACTTATTATTGGAAATATAATCAAGTAGGTTCTAAACCCATCCACCATAATGTGGTGCTACATAGATGTGCATATAGTTCCACAGAAGATTATGGATGTCAACCCCCAAAGTCTCATTAAAAAGGGAAATGAGCAACCACAGCCAAAAAGGCTCAAGTGCCCTGACGTGATGACGTCAGCACGCAATGGTGCCAAATTCAAACTTTTAAAGGGACTTTTGTATTTTTCTCATTGCCCTTTATAGGAGTTTGTTCCTGGAGCTTTAGCCATTCTGTTTGAACCTGTTCCAATTTTTTGTTGTGACCCGTGCCTGGTTTTTGACTATTCTTCCTTCTGAAACCTGACCCTGCCTGTTATTTGACTCCGATCTTGCTAAATCCCTTCTGATTAACTACCCAGTTTTGACCCTTGCCTGCCTGATTATGATTGCCCTCTGCCTGCCTTGAACCGGCCTGTCTGACTACGATCCTAGTTCCTGTTCCTAAAGACTCTAGCTAACCGTAACTTTTGCCTTGCACCTTTCGTAAAAGTCCAGGTGGCATCTGAGTAAGCTGAGGGCTCCTCCCGAAAGCCAAAGGCAGTGACACTGCTGAGTGGGGGGTAAGAGACTTGTCATTTGTTCTGGTGTTGTGTGCCAACCGTGACACTCTCTTTACACAGGTCAAACAACTCAGTTGACATACTCTTGACCATATAAGAATTTTAGCTACAGACCCAAATATGAATAACCTGCATGTTAACCCTACCAATTAATTAAACTATTTATCAATAGAATGTACACAAAATACATTAGCATGGGGGTTTGGAAAGCAGCGCACCTTTTCATCCCATTCATTCATTGTCGTGTGCAGAGTATACACAAATTTTCCAATTTTAGTCTACTAAGTCTCTCCAAATTTAATGGTGTATCGTATAAGGCAGCAGTCCCCAACCAGTAGCTTGTCAGCAACATGTTGCTCGCCAACCGATTGGATGTTACTCCCAGTGGCCTCAAAGCAGGTGTTTATTTTTGAATTCCTAATTTGGTGGCAAGTTTTGGTTGTATAAAAAACAGGTGTACTGCCAAACAAAGCCTCTTGTAGACATCCAGTCCACATAGTGGCTCCTGAATAGCCAATCAGTGTCCTTATTTGATACCCCAGGGACCTTTTCATTCATGTTTTGCTCACCAACTCTTTTTACATTTCAATTTAGCTCAAGGGTAAAAAATGGCCATCGTCTACCAGTCACATAATAACATAGTAAGTTAGGTTGAACACATGTATCAAGTTTAACCTTTTAATCTATATATAAGATGCCTAACTGCTAGTTAGAGGCAGGCAAAAAAAAACAAAAAACATTTGGACTCTCTGATTTGCTGAGACGGAAAAATCCTTCCTGACTCCATGATGCAATGTGACTAGTCCCTGGATCAACTTGTACTATGAGCTATCTTCCATAGCCCTGTATTCCCTCACTTGCTAAACACCATCCAACCCCTTCTTAAAGCTATCTAATGTATCAGCCTGTACCATTGATTCAGGGAGAGAATTCCACATCTTCACAGCTCTCACTGTAAAAAAACTCTTGTGAAAATGTTGATTATATTTCCTTTCTTCTAATTGGAATGGGTGCCCTCTTGTCAGCTGTAAGAATCAACTGGGAAATAAAGCATTTTGGCCACACCAATCATATCATATTTTCCCTCCAATGCCAGCACCTCCAAGTCTCTCATATTAACCACCATGATATCCAAAAAGTAATTATGCTCACTGGTGGGTTTAACAAAGTCTGTATATATATATATATATATAAAGGGCTGAAACACATCCACTCCTATGCACCATCAAGGAACATACTTTTATTCTGTAGACTGCAGACTTAATGAAGGTCAAGCACAGTTCATTTTCTAATATTAAGTTCATTAAGATTTTATCACCCGATAACATCATTAAATACATTGTATAGAGTTTGTAATGTTAATATCTTCCATTAAAACTGTGCAAGAGTCTAAATGATGTATCTAAACATCTTAACCTTTATAACATGAATTCAGTCATTCAACATTAACTGTAAGGTATCATATATTCAATTCCGAATTTCATATTGATCTACAAAAATTGCATTAGTGGATAGTTTAAAAAAAAAAAAAAATAAGATGGGGGTTGATAGATGTCCTTGTAAAATGCAAGGCGGCTGATGCTAATACAACCAAAATTTATAAAGTATTGTAGTTCATTATTCCAAGAGATTCAAATGGACTTTATCATGGAGTCCTATTGAGATATGAGGGCTCATTTATGTGCATAGGTCATTGTGCAGAGTCCAATTTTTGCCCAATTTACTGTACCAAGTTTTTTTTTTACCTATAATGCACTCTTGAGCAGCAAAGATTTTTTTTTGGTGGGGGGCTGGGAATGCTTTTGGTAACTCGATTGCATGGCACATTGATACTATAATTGTCTTCTGCAATTATGCTCAAGGTTGAGAAGAAAAAATGTGATCACAAATGAAACTTGATGGCATTTGAGATCTTTAGCCATGATCCATATATGGCAATAACTTAAACTCGCAATAATACAGGATTAAACAAGATTTGCATGCTCTTTGTATTCTGTAGTCTTTTCCACAGTTCTTCCTATTTTACTGAATATAAAAGCCAACAAAAGATTTCACTTTCTGCATAATTTTGACTTTAGAAAATTTTAGAAAAGCTCTGGAATTGTTAAATGCAAGGGAAGAGCTGAAAGGTGGTATTCCCCCTGTAGTTTCCCAATACGCAAATTCTGAATGAAATTACGTTATTGTTGTTATACACCAAGATCAAATAACAGAAGTAATGTTTTATCAAGTCTAAAGGGACTTCATTTGTATGTCTTACAGCAAAGAAATGAGATTAATGATGAAAAACAGAATTTAAAGAGGCAGTTGTAGAGTTATTTTGGTACAATTCTAACAGTGAGGTGAAGCATGGTGATACTGGTCTTCCTTCATTATAGCTTACAAGTTTTTTTAAATTATATCAATTGGAACTAAAATGACACACTTATCTCTCCTTTATCTGTAATAATGTGGCAAATTCACTAAGATCTGAAAAATCGCCAGCCCAGGCTTCGCTAGCGTTCGCCGCACTTCACCAGGCGAATTTTCGCCAGCCCTACGCAAATTTACTAAAGTGCGAATTTACGCTCAGGTCGGCGAACGGTAATGTAGTTGCGCTAGTTTTACTTCGCTAGACATAGTGCAATTACACTAGCGAAGCCTAAGAAGTGTATGTTACAGCCACTACATTCCACTACAAAAGCCCAGGAAACCTTTAATAAAAAAAATAAAGTTTTCCTATTGCCCTACATGTGCCCCCTGTATAGTTGTGTTGCCATATTTTAGGAAATGTAGGGAGGAAGGAGGGCAACCCCCCCCAAAAAAAACATCTTTTTCAGACTACCACCCACAATGGTAAAACACACCACAGCGTTTTTTTGGGACTTAGAAAAATTTTATTATTTTTTTTTCCAACTCCTAACTTTTCTATTGAACTTCGCCTGGTCCAAGCAGGCAAAGTGAAGTCTAGCTTAAGTGGTAACGTTAAGCAAAAAGTTGATCTTAGTGAATTTGCGTAATTACAATCCTTCGTCAGTGCGTCCATTCACCTGGCATAAGGGTGCGAAGTTGCGCAAGTCTATCTACTTCGCTAGCGTAAATTCACCAGAGCCGGTGTTAGTGAATTTGCGAAGTTCCAATTTGACGTCACGCTGGCGAATTAGCACTAGCATTAGACGCTTTGTGCTTTAGTGAATTTGCCCCAAAGTGTTTATGTCCGCACCATTCTCATTGGTGAACTCTGTTATTTATTTGTGGGTTATCTTCTTTAGAGAACAATTGCATTCATTGGAAACATTTCAAACTGGGTTTAGATCCCCTTTTTAATTTGTTTTAAATTTTTACTAGATAGTGAGCTATCCCTGTTAAGGATGATTTTATAGAAGCAATTGGGCTTTTAACAAATTATCTTAGGGATCTTCTGCATAGACCTGCCCCTCTTTCATTACAAATGACAAATCTTCTGAAGGAAACATGCATAATACTGATGGGTTTTGATTTTGCAAACATTTTCAAAAGGCAAAAAAATTCACCAAACATTTTTCAAACCGCGTAACAATTTTCTTTACTATACATTAGAGTCTATGGGCATATTTTGCAGCAAAACACAGTGAAATATTTTGCTCATACCTAATGTACACTCGCATTTCTTCATTGAGGTAGGTGGGGAAATGGAACATTTTTCAAAGAAATTCCTCAGAATTGTATGAAACAATTGGACAGATCTGTAAGGTTTGGGGCCACTTACATGCTCCCCAGTTTGCCCCTCATGAATACAGCACTGTATTCATATGAAAATCGTTAGGAACTGAGCTTGTGGGTGCCAATAAATATGGCAGTCAGTAAATATGGCGGCTTGTTCCCTGCTTTTGTTAATTGATCTTCAATATTTGCTACAAAATTGTTTACTGCATGCTCTTCTATGAGGGAATGGTTATTGGCTTCTGAGATTACTGATGCTATTTCATTTTTTATCTTAACATTTGATTCCTGGAACCCTTAAAATAGCTCTTGATTTGCTGCTGCTCCAATTCTACCTTAATCTTAAACAGGGATAGGGAATGAATGCAAATAAATGATTTGTATTTGTTAAACCACACCACTGTTCCCCGGATTCGACTAGGGCCTGGAACAGTTGCTGACCCAAAGTTAGTTAGGGGGATATTTTCCTCTTCATGAAAGCAATGAATCTGACATAATAAATACACAGTAGAACAGTCTCCCATAAGTGGAAGTGGATTCATTACTTATGCAGAAGCCGTTCTCAGAATCAGAGCAGTGTATCAATGGAAGGTGTTGCGCATAGTTTATAGCAAATGCCCGGGCTCACTTGTGTTTCAAGCAATTAGAAAAGCTTAACTTAGTAGAACTGACAGAATAAATGGAAGAGGTCAAGTGGCTCTTGTATTTTTCCTGGTTTCCCTGTAATTCCGCTTGATTGCAGTTACTTTGGCATAACTATACCCTTGCGTGGTTCTTTATAGAATCATGACCTTATAGAAAAGCCTCAATCTAAATTGAAGACCAGGCTCATGATGATGATGATACAGTGATGCCAAGCCTTCCCTCTCTGACCTTTACCATTGATTTTGTTATGCCCTGACACTGCAATCATTCGTATTAAGTCAGCAGGAGCAAGTATTCATCAGGCTTCACTTTACCAGTAAAACAGATGTGAACACAGAGTCATTAATGTGTTATCCTGTTAACAGAAGGAAGAAAAAAGGTTTCAAATGAAAGGGGATGTTAAATTGCAACAAATTACAAAATGCTGGCACTGGTAGTTCACTTCTGAAAATTGTGGGATAATGTGGGTTAAAGGGCTCATTTCTGATCACTAGGCACCAAATGTATTCATATACATTTCAATACATATAGTATATTTATATTGCCATCAAGCCATGGCGTCCCTCTATATCAATAACCATACAGTAAATGTTGAGATACAGATTATAACGAAATATATACTGATACAGTTTAGTTCAGCACCTTGGTGGTGGGGCCAGTTACATACTGGAAAAGGCTTGTTTACAAATGCTTGATCTAGCATCTCACTCACAAACCCCTTTTCAACCCTCTGCAATCTTGCTTCAGCCCAACACACACAACTGAAACTGCATCCACCAAAGAAACCAATGATCTTCCATACTAAACCTTCTAGATCTCTCTGCAGCCTTTGACACAGTTGAAAACCTGCTTCTCCTAGACATTTTATAGTGGCATTCATGACACTGCTCTTTCATGGTTTACACCTTATATGTTTGACCATTCCTCCTTGACCATGCCTTCTCTAACTTCTACTACATTTTATCTCTCTGTTGGGGTTCCTCAAGGCTCTGTTCTAGGCCCTCTGCTGTTCTCGCTCTATACTACTTTGCCACTTTGGACTTCACTTGTCTACTCCTGACCTCTCTTCTTCTGTTCTTTCCCAAGTTAGAGCTTGCCTCTATGATGTCTTTCTATAACAGAAGTCAATATATTTCCTCTAAGATCTTCCCCTGTCCCTCAGATTTCACTCACAGTAAACAACAATACCTTTCATTCGACCACTATCTTAGACTTATCTTAGACTCACATCTGTTTTTTTTACCACACATCCAAACACTTTCATAATCTGTGCAACATTGGCTGAATATGACCATATCTCAGTTCAGGATCAACCAAAACACTTATTCAGTCCCTTATCATCTCCCACCTTGATTACTGCAACCTACTCCTCGCAGGTATTCCAACAAGTCAACTTTCACGTCTCCAACCTGTTCTAAATGTGGCTGCTAGACTCATTCATCTATCTCACTGCTCAATATCAGCTGTTCCACTATGCACACTACTCACAGGAATGTTGGCCTGGAACATAGTATTTGTACCTGGATAGAGAACT
>CM044441.1:146895018-146908571 GCA_024363595.1 Xenopus borealis
ACTTCCCATTTTTGTTCAGTGTTTAACCCTGTGAAAAGCATTTCCCACTTAATATGTTGTTATTAAGGTGATTGCTTTCACTGTTCAACCCGAAGCTGACTGAAAAAAGCTAATCAATGATTGGTCACTATGGGTTACTGCCAGGTGCAAATCTGCCCACTGTTTATAAATGATCCCCAGTGTACACTCCCCTCTTTATATATCAGCACCCAACTCCCCAATGACTGTGACTCATACGCCCTGCTGTATGAGTATATTGAAAGTCACATGCAGTGGCGAAAGTCGGGCAGAAGAAGTCCTCAGGTGGTCCCAAACCCATCATACTCATGGGATCCGTGGGCTTCAGGCTGGTCGACACATCACTAATGCATAGTACATAGTAGTGCAGTGCCAGCATGTATACTGTATCTAGACTGTGGATTACGCATCAGCCTTCTTGACACTTGCAGTGGATCTCCTAAGGATTTCAGGAAGCCTTCTCCTACACCAGAATTTCCAGCTCAGTGTGGAGTAAAGCTGCCAGACTGCTTCTCTGCATCTGCTCTGCCTTACAGGATCTATTTCAGTGCTACTCAGAGTTGCATCAAAACTGATGCAACCCGGGTGCATCAGTTTTGCAACACATACAGTAACTCTTCTCATACTACTTTGGTATATCCACGCAGACCCATAGTGTGTCTTAAAGGGACCTTGGACATTTACATACAAGGGGTGATCACTATTAGATTGGTTAACATTTTGTGTGTTATGTTGACGTTGTTAGTTTACTGTTCTCATTGCATTATCTACATAGCTAACATTACAAATCACTGCATATCTACAGTACCTATTGTGTGGTTTATTGTCTTTGATATTGGTGCCATAATCACTGCAGTTCCCAGGGAGCTGTATGTTCACCAACATCTGATTTTAGCCCAGGGTGGAGACACTTAGCCTACTATAAAAGCCCTGCAAATCTCCCACTTAGCAGAGGTGTGGGATATAAACTGGATATTCAGGCCAAGAAAACGTTACAATATTTACCACTTCCAACTAATATTCTTAAAGAAGAAGAAAAACTACTGAGGCAGTTTACTACCAATAGATTAGTCACAATAGTGCAAGATAGAAAGCTATATTTATTCTGCAGAATGCTATACCATACCAGTGTAAACATAGTAAGCTGGCACCTCCCCTGGTTCACTGCCAAGGCCTAAGATCTCTAGTAGGTTGGAGTTGGGAAACTGAAGTGCAGACAGACAGGAAATAGTCCAATATGCAGCACAAGAAGGGTTAAGCTAATAGAGGTTTGTATCCAGGCAGAAGTAATGGGCAGCAGCAATCAGCCTAGTCAGGAGTCAAATCAGAAGGATGAGGAACCAGAAATCAATCTAATAGCAATTATAAAGAACACAGGAACTCTCAGGAAATGAACATACAATAAGGCATTGAACCTTTGGCATCCTTTAATTTGGTGACATCAAGCACTGGCACCATGACATTATTACTCCACAATGCACATGGACCATGGGTGCAACCATCTTGACTGTGGCACCAAAGAGAAGAGGGGCACCATTGGGCACTCCTGACACTCATCTAGACATTTTCTCCTAAATTTATCAGGTGTTGCAAGGTAGTAGTTTCTTTTGGCTGGGGCCTGGGGTGATCCCATGGCCAGGAAGCAGATCCCTTATGGGAAGTGAGTGAGTTTCAGTCTTGAGAAGCCTCTAGAGTACCATTGGAGGCCCATTTATCAACATTCTCATTTTTGTGATTTTAGAGGTTTTTTTTAAAACTTTGATTAAACTTTTTTTTCTCTAAAATCACGAATGTGCTGAACGGTCCAAAAAAAAAAAAAAAGAATTCCTCACAAACCTCTAAACCTTAAATACATTTTCTCATGATTAGACACACCTGCCTAGGCTTAATGAGCTAATCCAACCAATTTGGCGTTGCCAGTAATCAGTATTGATCAGTTACATGCAACCAAATTAGCAAAATTACAAGGGTACCCAAATTTTTGCACAGCCAGTTCTTCACATTTGAATTAATTTCATACAACTGAATACTGCTTCACTAAAAATCTTTGTTCAGAAAACACCCCAGTACTCAGATATTTCTGTGAAACCACTGTTATCTTTTTTGCTGAAAGTGGAGTAAATTATTATGCAGGCTGAGAGCGGTTCCCAATTTTTTTCATATGACTATGTTGATACTATTGGGCATTTAGGGAATGGTCCTATTTAAAAAAAAAAAATTCAACCAGTGTTATTTATTTATACAATGGTTTCCAAAGTCAGAATTACCTTTAGAAAACTAAAATCAAAATGTCTCAATAATTCAATCACTGTATGTTTACAAAGGATTATCACATTAGACTTTAGACAGTGTATTCTTTCTACAGTGTTTTGTAGTTAAAACACATAATAAAAATATTCTCGCCTGAAAAGCCTGTATTTTTGTTCAAGAATGGCTTCCATTCAATTTTCATAATAGCAATGGAGGGTTATTTGAGCTGCATTTTCAGTGAGAAAATAATACAGTTTGAAAAACTCCCACCCTCGTACTGCACAGTGGGCAGAAAACCAAACTGATGACAAAACAGTCTAATGCTCATTAGAACTTACGATACAGATGATATTTCAGAGCATAATAATAACACTGTTGAGAACCTTTGCTTTATTCAGCACGATAGGTGTTATATAGAAAAATGTTGTTACTTTGTTGTAACTTTTTCATTTCATTTTTACTGGTTTAATAAAGTTAAAATAATGGTATAAACAGCTAATTTGTTAATATGACATTAAAGACCAAGTTACATGAGTTTGCAATAGTACAAAAGAAGGTAAGTCCTCTATTCCAGTAGGTCAACCATGATGCCTCAAATACTACATAGGTAAGGAACTGGAACCTAAAAATCATCTGCCTTTTTATTTGTTGAAATTAAATTTTTCAAATTTTGAATAATACTTGAGACCAATCGACTTAAAATATACAAGCTTTAACTTGTATAAATGATTTATAGAGGATCATTTCTCTGTGATTTTTAGACGTTTTATGAAGAATCTGCCTGTGTGTGCCATACTCTGATTGCCCTACTCTGTTTGAGTATGCTGTGTTCCTCCTACCATTTGATCCCTGTGTATGTCATACTCATCCTCCCCTATGCTCCCTGTGTGTGCCATACTCTGCCTACCCTACAGTATGCTTCCTGTATATACCATATTCTCCCTCCCCTATGCTCCCTGTATGTACCATACTCTGCCGGTCCTTCTCTGCCTGTTTGTGCCATACTTTGCCTGCCCTGTGCTCCCTGTGTGTGCCATACTCTGCCTGCCCTATGCTTCTTGGGAGTGTCATACTCTGCCTTCCCTATGTACTCTGTGTGTGTCATACTCTGCCTGCCCTATGCCGCCTGTGTGCATCATACTCTGCCTGCCTTATGCTACATGTGGGTGTCATACTCTGCCTGTGGGAGGTAAACCTGGTGGGGGTTTGTTTGTATTTGCAAATAATTGGTGAACCCCCAATGTGTTGAATCATGTGCTGGGATTAGCTGTGTTATCCACAAGGGAGGAGGTGACATGTGGATTTAAGGGTGTCATTATGATTTTATTCACATACGAGTGATGTGAATGATGCAGTGAGCACTAAACATTTAGGGTCTTTGTGACCCTACAGATGCTGTTATTATATTAATACAGTTTTGAGATGTCATTCTGAAAGCTGTTATCCTGTAAGCTCCAAATTACTCCATTTTATACAAATAATCCATTTCCAAATTATGGAATGATCTGCTATCTGCTAAAACCTGTATCCTTTTTCTATATAATGATTTACAGATAGTAAACAGTCACTGTTCACCTTGCTGATTAATTTCTGAAACCCCTGGAAATAATGCAAAATGCCACAAAATCCATTGGCATTTTGTTTGTCATGGCAACTTTGTCCAAACTTTAAGAAGAGAATATGCTAGAGTCTTTGGGTTTTTTTTGCAGCAATTATGGGTGTTTTCCAGAGCTGAAAATGTGTTCTCTGAAATTTTGTGATGGTTTTGATTGATTGTGGAAAGTGGAGTATTGCATCAAATCCATACCTGGCAAAAAATATTGCTCAGAACTGTAGGAAATTCATGTTTGGCAAGAAAAAGTTTTTTGGCAAATAATATCAAATGCTACATAGTTACATAGTTGCCTAGTTTTGGGTTGAAAAAAAGACAAAGTCCTTCAAGTTCAACCCCTCCAAATGAAAACCCAGTATCCATACATACACACCCTCCATAGTGCCCCTAAGGACTTTGAGCAGAGAATGTGGTTGCGGAACAAAGGAATGTTTAAATGTGGATCAACAAGGTGTGTTACGTGTACTGCGGTCCGAGTGTCAGATAAATTCGTTTGTAGTGTTACAGGGGATGAATATCGGATTAATGAATATATAAATTGTAACACAAAGGCGGTGGTTTACTTATTGACTTGTACAAAATGTTGTATACAATATGTAGGATGTACAATTAGATCATTAAAGGAAAGAGTAAGGGAGCACTTAAACCAAATAAAATCAGGGAGTGAACAAACGACAGTATCTAGGCACTTCATGGAATGTGGGGGCAGTGATGTCAGATACTGCGAGATACAGGGCATACAACATGTGAGGTTAGGACCACGGGGAGGGGACCTACAGGCGAAACTTTTGCGTATGGAGGTTAAATGGATACACAAGTTAGGAACAAGGCAACCGCAGGGATTAAATTCCGTTTTTGATATAAATTGTTATTTTTAAGGAGTGAGGCTATTGTGTTTAGGATTGCTAATATTTAACTATTTTTTCAACACAGGTAGACCAGTTGCAAACATGCTATTGGTATTAAATTTAAATGCGGACATTACAGCCAAAGAAATGGGTTTAAACGAAATAAATAATTGATAGGAATATATTTTTTGAATGGTTCCCAATTGGGTGGATACCCAGGAGGCAATGAAATTAACAAGTGAACTTAGGATGTTATGCAACAGTTTGGATATAATAAACTAATTGTGAATGGTTACAAAGTTACAATATATAAATGAATTTGAAATGTATCAACTTGCAGTATAAACTGTGGTTTAGTGAGTATTTGATTAAGGTGCATGAGGAAAATGTTTGTTTTTAAATCACTTTTTTTACTTTTGTAATTAACATAAACTATGTGGTTATTGGTTGAAGGGCATGACAAACTAGGGGGTGGGAACCTTCTCCTTTTTCACATAGATAAAAGGCTGGAAAGGGCTATTGTGAATTAAGGTCTCTGAGGAAGTACGTGGTTACGAAACGCGTTAGACCTTGGAAGCTGTATGCATTTTTTAATCAAGTGTTGAAATAAAAAAGTTTTTTATTGGATGAAAAAGAAGGCAATCCGTGACCTTATTTGTGGAGTGCGCCGCAACATACAGAATTCATAGTTACATAGTTGCCTAGTTTTGGGTTGAAAAAAAGACAAAGTCCTTCAAGTTCAACCCCTCCAAATGAAAACCCAGTATCCATAAATACACACCCTCCATACTTTCACATACATTATATCTAGCCATATACTAACTATTGAGTTTAGTATCACAATAGCCTTTGATATTATGTCTGTCCAAGAAATCATCCAAGCCCAACATAAAAGCATTAACAGAATCAGCCATCACAACATCGCCTGGCAGTGCATTCCACAACCTCACTGCTTCAAATGAAAGTCCATTTCTTCTAGTCTGAAGGGGTGGCCTCTGGTGCGGTGATCCTCTTTATGGGTAAAAAGGTCCCCTGCTAATTGTCTATAATGTCCTCTAAAGTATTTGTAAAGTGTTAATCATGTCCCCTCGCAAGCACCTTTTTTCTACCCTTATAATTTAAGTCTTCCATCCCTCTAACCAGCTTAGCTGCACGTTTCTACACACATTTATATCCTTCTTAAAAACTGGAGTCCAAAACTGCACTGTATACTCCAGATGAGGTCTTACTAGGGATCTATAAAGAGTCATAATTAACTTTTCATCCCTTGAGTTTATGCAAGACAGAACTTTATTTGCTTTATTTGCTACAGAATGACTCTGCCCAGAATTTGACAACTTGTTATCTATACAAACCCCAATATCATTCTCATTTAAAGACACCCAACACACTGCCATTTAGTGCATAACTTGCACTTCCAGTTTTCTGCACCACATTAGCAATTCGCCAGTCTCTCGGCACCATGCCAGACCTCAATGTATCCTGAAAAATTAAATAAAGTGGTTTGGCAATCACAGAGCTAAGTTCTCTAAGTACCCTGGGATGAATCCCATATGGCCCCAGACCTTTGTTTATCTTAACATGTTCTAGTATCTTTTGAATTTTATCTTGTGTGAACCATGTATCATTTGATGTATTACTAGAATTGGGACTATTTATAAGGAAACCTTCATTAACTGGTTCCTCATTTGTGTAGATAGACAAGAAATATGTGTTCAGCATCTGAGCTTTTTGCTTGTTCTCATCAACCAGCTGACCCCCCTCTGATATTAAAGGTCCCACCCTTCCTGCTTCATTTTTTTTACTATTAACACATTTAAAAAAAAATTTTGGATTCTTTTTACTGCTTACTGCGATATTTTTTTCCATATCGACTTTTGGTTTTTTTGCATGATTTATTGGCCTCCTTGTACCTTATAAATGATTTGTTTGTCCCAGCTAACTTAAAAGCCTTAAAAGCATGTCTTTTCTTACCCAACTCAACACCAACACTTCTATTCAACCAAAAAGGTTTTGCTTTGCAATGACGTTCCTTGCCTACAAGGGGAATATACTGACATGTAGATTTATTGAGCAGCATTTTGAAGACTTCCCATTTTTTTTCAGTGTTTAGCCTGGTGAAAAGCATTTCCCACTTAATATATTGCAAAGAAGCCCTTATACTTTCAAAGTTTTCATGCCTGAAATATAAAGGGGAAATTCACTAAAGCGAGAAGCGTTTATGCTAGTACTAATTCGCCAGCCTGACATCAAATCGTAACTTCGCAAATTCACTAACACCGGCTCTGGCGAATTTTCGTTAGTGAAGTAGATAGACTAGCACAACTTCGCACCCTTATACCAGGCGAAGTTGTGCACTGACGAAGGATCGTAATTACGCAAATTCATTAAGATGACCATTTTACTGAACGTTACCACTTACGGTAGACGTTACTTCGCCAGGTAAGACCTTAGCATAACTTTGCACTTTAGTGAATTTGCGTAGCATTGGCGACAATTCGCCTGGCGAAGTGCGGCGAACGATAGTGAAGGCAACGCTAGCGAATTTTCGCCACTTCGTGAATTTCCCCATAGTGTTTTAGTTACTCCGTTATAGAATTGCCTCTGCAACATGATCACTTTTCCCTAAATGCTCACCCACACAAATGCTAGAGATGAGTTCAATATTATTAGTTATTACAAAAGAGAGTTATTCCTAGTAGGTTCTTGAACGAGCTGAAATAAAAAGCTGTCATTTAGCATATTTACAAACCTACTAGCTTTATCTGAATTGGCAACCCCATTACCCCAGTCAATTTCTGGATAATTGAAGTCACCCATAATAATAACTTGACCTAGTTGTGAAGCTGCTTCTATTTGTAAGAGTAGTTCTCTTTGTAACCTTTTGCCCAGTCAATATATCTACCCAGGGGCATTCCACACCCTCACCAGTGCCAAAGGTTATTTCTTTAGTGCATAACTTTAATACAGGCTTTACTTACAAACACACTCCTCCACTCTTTTAAATCATCCCTAAAAAGGGACACATGTTTCATCCTACCAGGTCTCGGTGATACCAATTATATCATATTTTTTAGATCATGTAATTAATTCTAGGTCTCCCATTTTACTTGACAAACTCTGTGCATTTGCCAGCATACAGCAGAGGTTACTACTTTTACTTTAATTTAAAATTTGCATTACTTAGTTGAGAATTATATGTTAAGTAAGTATTTTCCTGTTTTCCTTATAACAGAGGGACCTCCCTAACTGGTAAACTGTATGCCCCCTCACTCCTTCCCTATGATCCCTTACTAATCCCACTACCCCGTCTACCCTAGCTTCCCCATAATTCTTTATCTCACCCGCCACCCACTTGCCTAGTTTACACACCCCTCCAACCTCTTGGCCATTCTTTCCCCTAGCATAGTGGACCCCCTTCCATTGAGGTGCAAGCCATCACTTGTAGTACAAACTGTAGTTTGTACCCCAAGGAAAATTCAGACCAGTGCCCTAGGAACCCAAACCCTTCCTTCCTACACAAGGACTTAAGGCACACATTTAGCTCCCTAAGCACCCAATGTCTTCCTAAACTTGCACGTGGCAAAAACACGACATTGGAAAACCTTCCCTTAAACCTAGAGCCTAGATCCCTGAACTCACTCTTCAAGGTCTTCCATCTACCATTTATCTTGTCATTAGTACCGATACGTACTGAGACAGTTGGGTCATGCCCAGCCCCACGCAATAATTTGTCTACCCGATCTATCTAATCTGTTTAGGCCTGACTCTGCTCTCCTCCCCACCACTACTAGAGAAACTTGTCTCCCGGCTGTTAGAGGGATCAGCCACATCTAGAATTGCCAATACAGAGTTCACACTCCTATCTTCTTCACATAATCTGGTATATCTGATGGGATGTATAAACCCCGGATGAGCCTCAATTTTCCTTTTGCTCTTGCTCAGTAAGCAAGAGACTCGTTTCAAGATTGTCAATCGACCGCAGTGTTGCATTTTGTTCCTCTAGTGCTCTAACACAAGCCTCCAAAGTGGCAATTTGCTCACATCCACAACAGAGGTAAGCAGTTTGGATGATATGCAAACAGAAATAGATATGGGACCTGTTATCCAGAATGCATGGGGCATGGAGTTTTTCAGATAATGGATCTTTCCATAAGTTAGGCATTCATGCTTTAAGTGTACTAGTAAATCATGTAAACATTAATAAACCAAATAGGCTGGTTTTGCTTCCAATAATAATTAATTATATCTTGGGATATATAGTTGGGATCAAGAACAAGCTACTGTTTTATTATTAGAGAGAAAAAGGAAATCATTGTTAAGATATTTGGACTATTGGGATAAAATGGAGTCAATGGGAGACAAGCATTCCATAATTCAGAACTTTCTTGATAATGGATTAACAAATAACAGATTCCATACCTAACATTGAAAAAAAAAAAAGGTCAAGGTTATTCAATTCAATTACTATTTCCATAATTTCCCTTAATTGCTTCATCAATGGATATCACTGTTGGCTGACCATAGACAACAGATGAAAGAATGCTAATCAGGATTTTCTCTACAGCAATTGTCATATGAAATAATTGTAGCAATATAGCTTTATTGTGAGGCTCTGGATATTTAATTGAACAATCCTTCGACAGTTGCATACTGGGTCATTGTCAATGTATGGATTTGTGTTACCGACAGTTAAGAAGGGAATTGCAAACAAGCTGCAGTCCAATGTGTTTTAATTCTGCTATCCCACAAAATAAATATGGCTGATTTGCGGTCTCACACTAGAGTGGGATTGCCAGAATGTCCCTTTCTAGATTTATTAGAGTTCTACATACCCTGATACTTCAATGCTCCCACTGCAGATTTGCATTGTTACCTGTGAATAAAAAATCACATTACAGTCAGAGCCTTCTTTGATGTACAATGTGAAGCAATACAAGACATGTGCATAAACTTTGTGGATACATATCTCACTTCATACTTTGCCCAGTCAGTACAAGAATTATGCATTTTATTTATTAGCCTCTATTTACCCTCTAATTAAGAATTATAGGGCTAGAACAGAAGACTTGTACTTGGATAGAGAATTGATTCAAGGATAGATTACACATAATGGTAAATGGAACATCAGTGGGTACTAATGCAAATATTGCCATTGTTTATGCAAGACAACTTGAGGGAAGGAAACATAATTTTGCATCTGTATAGATGACTTTAAATGCCTCATCTTGAGTGAACAGTGCAATTTTGGGTCCAGGTCCTCAAGAAGGATATTAATGAGCTTGAAAAAGTATTGAGGTGTACACTAGTGATGGGTGAATTTATTCGCCAGGGGCGAATTTGCGGCAAATTCCCGAGAATCGCCGCTGGCGAATAAATTCGTGAAACGCCAGCGAAAATTCGCCTAATTTTTGACACGGCGAAAATGACGCAAAAACGATGCGACGCGCAACGAAAATGATGCGCCGCATGAAAACGTGGCGCGACTCGTTTTGCTAATTTTTCCGCCAATTTTCGGCGAAGCAAAACGGGCTACATTCGCCCATCACTAGTGTACACCTAAACTGATACAAGGAATGGGAGAATTAAACAGAGGAAAGACTGTCAAGGTAGGGCCTGAAAAAGCACTTGTGAAGGGACATGATTAGACAAATAGCAGGGGGGTTTCTACCCCCTAGAAAAAGGAACTGAACCTTCATTAGAAAATGGTTCTTCATGGTGTGGGCAGAGAGGTTTCCCTGCAAGATGATGCTGTAATGACAGATTCGAGTAATGCCATAAATTCTGAGTTTGCTTGGATGACTTCTTATGCAAGTACAATATCCAAGGTTATTATAGTTATAAGATATACAGTTAGTTTAGGTATATGAAATTGATGTACTTTTTCACCCCAGATAAAATACATAACAATGCAAAATCGTTAGAAGTTGCTTAGTAATACAAATCCAGCCTGGTTACTGGCTGGAGAGCCAATCAATTGGCTGGGAGCCCCAGTGCACCCCTGGGAGAGGGAGTGTCTGACTTTGGAGCCAAATATACAGGGTTACAGACAGAGCTTACAAAAGGATCCCTGCTGCAACAGTCAGAGAGAGACAAATCTGTGAAGTGCAACAGTGCCGCTTGAGAAGACTACCCAGGAAGAGCTTAGAAAGGGTTGCATTGTGCACTGCATTGAGAAAGCATGTGAGTTTCAGGGAGAGACAGTTTCTATCTCCTGCCTGTGGATTCTTTGGCCACTGTGTGTTCTCCAGGGTGAGGACAGGTCTTGCTTGTGTACCTGCCACATGGGAGCGGCCACTACTTTCAAAAGTAAAGGTACTTTCGGGCAGGTAGCGCTACCTAGGGACATGAGAGCTCTTGGGGAAGGGACATTGAACTGACTGGATTTATTCTGGATTTATCCACCTGGTGTGGAGTGTGGGACTGTGGCATTGAGAGACTGTACAAAGTTACAATGGGCACTCGCACACCCTAAATGGGAAACACGATACCTGGTGCTCTTTGGTAGAGGCACGGCCACCTCAATTCAATGTAGAGATAAGGAGATCCAAGGCACTCAGGTTGTAGCAAGCAAGGAACACCTTGCACGTTTATTGCGGAAGTGAGCTCACTTCCGCAATAAACGTGCAAGGTGTTCCTTGCTTGCTACAACCTGAGTCCCTTGGATCTCCTTATCTCTGTATTGAGAGACTGTGCCAGGGATTGATAGTCCACACAGGTTTCCCAGAGCAAAGTTATATAGCTTGATTTACAGTTATTGCATATAGTTTTCCATAAAGTTTACATATGTTTTACTGCAAACTGTGTTTTATTTTTTCTATTGGAAATCCCCTGAGGTGTGCTCCTCGGTGTTATCTAGGTGGAGTCACTTTTCATATGCAAAAGGAATTGCTATTTAAAGAGACAGTAACCAAATTAGGGCTATATATCGTATCTCACCACTGTAACCTTGCTCAGTAAAGGTATAGTAAAAACACAGGTTGCATAGAAACTTTAGTTAGTGGAGTATGCTTGTTAGAGAAAAGTGAAAGACTTTTCATGACTCATAAAACTTTTTGATTACAAAAAAAATCAAGAGAATGGAATCCAGGTAGAACCTGATGTGTTCAAATCAAGTCAAGCAGTAAATCAGCAGATGAAAAACTCAGGCAGCACAAATAAGGCTTACATTCCATTCAGGCATCTTGTGCTGTGCTCTACATACACATTGTAGTGTGTCTTTGCTTTTGGAAATTTCCTATTGAGTAATCTCCCACAGATGCATTTTTATTACTATGGAAAATCCATAAAGGTGGGCACTGCAGCTGCCGTCATGTTGATGTTGTCATTACACAATCCCACCCATTCCCAGTTAGTTCAGCTATGCTATGCATTTATTTAGCTACCGTATCTCAGTGACTTTGCAAACTTCAGTAGAATCTATAATTTACATGTTCAGACGAGATTTTATTGAAATGATGAGGTCAAATAAAGATATCCCAGTAGCTTCATTAAGACTTTCTATCAAAAATATCCCTTGCAGGAGAGTCACAAATCACCATTCCATTCAGCACTCATTTTTCAGTTCTAATAAGTATTTGTAGCTATTCTTCTATTCATCATTATGTTTTAATATTGATTTGTTAAAAAAACTGTAACTTTAAAATAGCTTAAAAGGGATTATGTCATGATTTTTACATTATTGTTTTCTATCACACTGTCTACACTGCACGAAATCCATTCTACTATTCAAAATGTTATGCTTGAACCAATAAATGTATATTGTATTTATAATATTAGTGTATAGACAACTATGTCAAGTCATTCTGCCTGACCCTGTGATTTCAAAAAGAGCAAACACTTTGGAACTGCTTTTAGATAAGCTTGTGTTTCTCTTACTCATTGTAACTGAAGGAGTTTTGACTTGGGGTAGCAGGACATTGACTTTAACTATTGAGTGCTGTTCTCATATCTACCACTAGGTGGGGGACATGGGAGCAATTTTAGCAATGCAGGTGTCAGGGAGCAGTAATCTGGTTACCTTCCCATTTTTCTGCTGTTGGGCCACTGAAGGGGAAAGGGAGTGGGGGATCACTCCAATTTGCAGTGCAGCATGGCTGGGGGCATTTGGGAAACTAACAACATATCTAGCCCCATGTTAAATTTCAAAATTAAATATAAAAATCTATTTGCTCTTTTAAAAAACTATTTTTGGTGAAGGATTCTTATTCTGCTGGAGGAGAACTATTAACTGATGCATTTTGTAAAAAAACATTTTCCCATGACAGAATCCCTTTAAATGTTGCAAATACAACTCAATTGACAATTGACTTCAATAGAAACTCACCAGGTTTTTTTAAAAATTTTAATTATTAAGATTTTCAAATTGAAAACTGCGATCTCGAATTTATGCCCATGATGTGTAGACTTATGATATATTAATACATAAGAGCTTAAAATATACAATTAACATGTTCTCATAATTATTCCTCTCTAATGTAAGAAAGTAAAAAACATAGCAAGAGCTAGTATATGCCTGAGATCTACACTGTACTGTAAAGTGCAACTAAATTGCCATGTTTTTACCCACAATGCAGCATTTTCTATCTGGGGGTCTGTTTTCTAACCCAAAATGCAGCATTTTATATCTGGCATAATTTGTGTTCAATGGCATAATTTATGGTTTCCAACGTGTGGGTGACTTTCAGTTCTTTAATTGCGTCAATTAATGCAGGGCACTGAGAATGCCCTGGAATTACCACCTGATTCAGTGGTAGTAGTAGCTCCAGGGTCCCCTTGCTTCAATAGACTAATTAGCACTCAATTTGGAATGAATATAGATATAT